>HG711804.1:31249-43828 GCA_000499725.1 Eimeria brunetti
CTAGCTGGGTACTACCCAACTAGCCACCGCCCTGTCTTTAAACGGAAGCCAATTTTTAAGGACAGAAAAATACGTTTCATAATTTGTATGCATGAGGCCATAGAACAGGAAACAGAAAGGGCTATTTCTGGGCTATTATTTTCATATTTTATTCCTTTTTATTATTATTATCATTATTACTATTATTACTATTATTGTAAGGTATTATTTCTCGCCCTTTGTTCTTGGTTCTAGCAAATTGCACTTTTCTCAAAAACACCAACCCTAAAAACAAGTGGATAAAAAACAAAGAGATTTTATAGGCGCTGCTGGGGGATATAGAATATATATAATATTTATATAAAGTATAATAAAGATAATATATATAATATATATAATGAAAATATATATATAATGTATGATATATAATATATATATGTATATATACATATATGTATAATTAGTTACTCAGTATATACAATGCATCTTATACATAGGGAATATATATTAATAAACATACATACATATATATCAGATAAATATCCACATTTTATATATATTATACATATTATCAAATACATATTATATATATTATACATATTATACAATATATATAATATATATAATAGCCAATATGCAATTATATATTATTTCATATATGGAGATGAAAAACAAGAGCTAAGCTTTGCTGCACCTGTCTTGCTGTCCTCTTGAGTTTCTTTTTTCTTTATTATTTTTCAATATCATTCCTTTTTATACTTTTATCCTTTAATGTCATTTATATTTATTTCTTTTATCTTTCCCCCTTTTCACCAATCTTCTTATGTTCTCACTTCTTAAAAAGATATCATTTTGGATTCCTTTCCGCCTTTCCCCACAAACCCCGCCATCACCCCAACAAATCGAATTAAATCAATTAAATCCAATTACATCAATTCAATTAAATCCATTCGAATGAATTTAATTCAATTAATTTAATTTAATTAATTCATTTAATTTGTTGCTTCCTGGGGTGCCACGTTCCCCTGTGCAACCAGGCCTGCCTGTACACCCGAAGCGATGAAGTTTTCTGCATTTGTTTGTTGGCTGTCAGCAGGCATGGATTCGATGAATTGAATTCCTTTGATTGATTTTCTTTTGATAAATTTGATTAATTTAATTGATTTAATTCAATTTTTAAATTTAATCTGCCGTTTTTTGAGGTGCCACCTTCCCCTGTGCAACCAGATCTGCCTGTACACCCGGCGTGATGAAATTTTCTGCATTTGTTTGTTGGCTGTCTGCAGGCATGAAAGAGGCATCGTCGGCCATAGCGACTCTGCCCAGCACCCTGCCTTCTGCTGCTGCTGCTGCTGCTGCTGCTGCAGTCTCCTGGGTATACATCAGCTTCATGAAATGCCGAGGAGAAGGAGATAAACACCCCATCACTGTCAGCCACAGTACCGTCACCAAACACCAAAACAAATTCTCTAAAAAGCAGTCGTGGCTGCACGTTGTACACTGCAAACAAAAACAAAAAAAAGAAAAACATGAAAAAATGAAAAAGAAACAAGAAAAAAATGAGAAGTATAGGACTTGTTAAAGGAATTTACTTATTATATATATTATACACATGCATATATATAATATACATATATATATACTCTATTTTGTTGCCAGTAGTGTCTTGTGTTTGGTGTTTGTTTTTATTACCTGTTGGTCGCATTATTACTACTACTGTTATCTGTTACTATCTGGCACTATGTATTATTTTTTTTAATTTTTTATTATTAGTATTATTACTACCACCACTAATAATCGAAAGGAATTGCAACAGAGAGCAGAAAAAACTATAATAAATAAATTCAGCCTTAAAAAGATAAAAAATTAGCAGGAGACAGGTCTACAGATATATATATATGTATTTATATAATACATATATATACATATATATATAAACATATATATATATATATATTTGTATAACTATATATATAAACACTATATACTATATTTAAATATATAAATTTGTATTTGTTAGGCAGATAAAGTGATATATGAGATATATTTATTCCCTAAGATATACAAAGAAATATCCATCCCATCACCTATATAAAAATAGAATTATTATTATTGCTATTTTCACTATTATTACCGCCATTATTACTATTACTACTTTTTATTGTTACTCTTTTTATTATTATATAATGATGGTAAATAAGACTGTACCATACACCACCCAGCCGCTACAAAAGCAGAAAAAGTGGAACTATCTGCAGCTTCCTAGGGTTTAGGGTTTAGGGTTTGGCGGGCCCTAGGGTTTAGGGTTTAGGGTTTAGGGTTTAGGGTTTAGGACCTGAGCAAATTGGACCCCGCTAACAACGGCAAGGATAACAAATGCAGAAATAACTAAAAGCCCAAACAGCCTCATAACTTGGGACAGTTCACCAATGGTGAAGCGGGACAGCCCCTCCTGGACCACTGCTGCCCGTTGGTAAATGTAGTAATTAAAGGCCACCTGCATGCAAAAATAAACGGAAAAAAACGTAAATTTAGGATAGATGCATGCATTCTATTACGGATAGGTATTTATATATCCATAAGAGGAAAAAAAAAGGAAAAATATGATATATATATATATATATTATACAGATATATATATTATATATATTATATATATATATTCATTTCTTTACTGTTTTTGTTTAGCCATGGATGCAGATGATGGAGACAGCAATTAAATCCACAGAAGGAAAATAACAGAAAGGTAATACTGCTGCTGCTGCTGCTGCTGTTGCTGCTGCTGCTGCTGCTGCTGTTGCTGCTGCTGCTGCTGCTGTCAACAGCAGAGCCCCTCTCTGTTCTCTTTGCTTTGCAATCGAAAGAAAAAAGAACTAATACTGTTTGATATAAAAACAAAGGATAAAATAAATGTATTTATTAAATGTAATGAAATATAAATTAGAAACTGAGACGAAGACATAAAGGGGCGAGGAAGATAAAGGAGAAAAGACAGAGAAAGATCGCAATAGAAGCAGAAAGGGCAAAGGGGGAATAAAGAGGAAAATGAACAAAGCTGGGAAGGAGAAAAGCGAGAAAAAAGGAAAAAAGCAGAAAAAGAATAAAATAAAAGACAGAAACACCTGAGACCCACCACAGCAGCTGGCAACGCAGAGATAAGGCTCCAATACATCGGTATTGTTCTTGGGTTTCTGCGAGAAGAAACAAAACCAGAAAAATAAAATAAAGTGGAATTAAATTGAATAAAGGATAAATGTAGCACTACGCCTTCTGTTAGGAAGGTGCATGCAGCCTATTTGCAAGAAAAAATCTACTAGTGCCACTATACAGAGCATAATTCAGCAGAATTCCAGAGAATAAACACAAGTTGATAGAATTTAAGTTGGATATTCAAGCAGAAGACCCATGCTTATGTTGAAGACAAGCGCTTCTGAGGAACTACTTCTGCTGCTGCTGCTGCTGCTGCTGCTGCTATCATCAGCAGCAGCAGCATGCATGCATGCGCGCTCACTCATCGTGAACTGTGGGGTGAACCGTATAGTAGCAGAAGCAGCAGGTGGCGAAGAGGGTCCACATGCAGGGGAAGAAGAGAAGAAATACATCTTGAACAGTAAGATCGCAGACGGTGCCGAAGGCCCGGCGCCGGAAGCAGCTGCGCGCCATGCTGCATTCAGAGGCGAAACGAGGGAAAAAAAGAATTAATATTCGTTTTCATAAAGAAAGAAACAAAAAGAAAACAAATTCTAGAGAAGAAAACCTATTCAATAACCCCCGCTGCGCCTTTGGGGCCCTCCAGGAGGCCCCGTCGTGTAGGCGAGTCAAACCCGAGACCAGCGTGCGCAGGTGTAATAAAGAGACGCAGCGGGTAAAGTTGGAAAGCAGGAGTTAAATGGATTAAAATAGAAATATTCAATTAATTTGGGGGGTTTTAGGGCGAAAATAGCGGCAAAATAGAGCGTATTCAACTTCCTGGAATCCGTTCCGGTGTATGTACACCTCGCGTCATGAACGGAACCGGCTAACTACCCGGCAGGCACGCCCAGCGCCCGAGGGCTGTTGTCAGTCTTTCCCTCTATCTGGCTGTTGCTGCTGCTGTTGTGTTTATTTTCTTGCGATTTTGTGGTGTTTGTATTTTATTTATATTTTGATATTGTATTGCTCCCGAACGCGCATTAAAAAGAGTCGCTTTCTCTTCTTTTCTCTCCCTCAGGAGCCCATCTCAGCAGTCATCCGGAGGTGTGCATACACCTCATCAGCGGTGCGTGTGCAGCCGGCGGCTTCCTTCTCGGTTGTGTTCAGTTATTCTTCCCCAATCATCACTTGAGTTTGCTTTCTTTCTCTTTGTTTCTTTTTCTTTGAATTTTCTATTTCTCTTTCTTTCTTCAAAATGGCGAGCGGAATGCCAGTTAACGAAAACTGTGTCACAGTTTTCAACGAGCTGAAGCTTCGGCACGCATTCAAATGGATCATATTCAAGATCGACAACGACGAGATCGTTGTTGAGAAGAAGGGAACAAGCGGGGCGGCAGAATTCTCGAAAGAGTTGCCAGCTAACGATTGCAGATATGCAGTCTACGATCAAGGTACGGTTTCTTCCTTCCTGCTTCCCTAGACTCACTTGTGCTGCTGCTGCTCCTGCTGCTGCTGCTGCAGCAACACACAGAGCAGCCTGCGGTCGTAGCGCAAGTTTGCTTCTCGTGCTGCTCTTGCATGGATGCTGAATTTGAATTTATTCAACTTTTCCTCTCTCTGTTTTGAGTGCTGTGTTGCGCTGCGGAAGGAGCAGCAGCTGGTGCAGCGGCGACCAGCTGCTGCTGCTGCTGCTCCTCAGCCGGGCTGTTAGTTGTCCTCATCCGTGCATATAAAAAGTTGAATAATATAATAAAGCAATATTTTGAATTGATTTATTTCTATTTCCTTTCCTCTGCACCCCGCTGCTGCTTCACAAATGGCATCGTTTTTTCCCGTTTTCTCTCAGCTTTCCCTCTCCCTGTCTCTCTCTCTGCGGTGTATCGACAGGCCAACGCATCCACTTCATCCTCTGGTCCCCTGACTGTGCACCAGTTAAGCCCCGCATGATTTATTCTTCTTCGAAGGATGCCCTTGGGAAGAAGCTGGAGGGGACAGTGGCGACTACCTTGGAGGCCCACGAACTTAGTGATCTCTCTGCCTTGAACTAAACAGGATACAGGGGGGGAGACAGCAGCAGAAGCAGCAGCAGCAGCAGCAGCAGCAGCAGCACCGGAATGAGGGGTAGAAGCAGGAGCAGGAGCAGGAGCAGGAGCGGCTTAGGAGGAGGAGGAAGAGCAGCAGCAGCAGCAGCAGGAGCAGCAGCAGGTTATTTGCGTGTGTGTGGGTCTGCTGCTCGTTATGCTCCCCGCTGCTGCTGCTGCTGCTGCTGCAGCTGCTGCTGCAGTAAAGAGAGGCAGCTGGAGAATGTAGGGGGATAGAGTGGTGCTGGGGTGTATGTTCAATTGTTAAAGTGTAGTTATTATTCTTTCATTCTTCCAGCCCTCCATATAACGCAGTGTCCTCAGCTGCTGCTGCAGCTGCTGCTGCTGCTGCCGCTGCTGCTGCTGCTGCAGCAGCCATCGACTGCAGCGCGCGCTGCGGGGCTCCTGCACGGCAGCTAAATTTTCATCGGACTCAGCAAATGCCCTTAAGTAAAGTGAAACAAATATATATAAAAGAAATAAATGAAGGAACAGAAACAAATATATAGAAATATAAATAAATGGTAGAATAGATAAAAGGGTATATGAGGGAACGAATAGATAGGGAGAAATAATTAGATGAGAAGGGAAGGAAAGAAATGCTGCAGAAACAGCACTAGATATGTAGACCATTGGTCAGTATTACATCTAACCATTTGTTTTACGGAAGAAAGGAGATAGGAATAGTAAGGCTAAGAATAAAGGTAATAAGAGGAATAAATAATGATATTGCAATAGAGGGGAGATAAGAATAGTAAGGCTAAGAATAAAGGTAGTAATAGGAATAAATAATGATATTGCAAGAGAGACAGAAAAGGAGGAACGGGATGAATAAATATATGTACTGGACTAGAGTTATAATAATGAACTTTATTCATAAATTAAATAACTAGTACATATTAATAATATAAAATTTCTACTCTAGTCAGAGGGATATGGAGAGAGAAGGTTTGTGTGGACAGCAGTATTTTCGAGTTTAGGGTTTAGGGTTTAGGGTTTATTTATTGATAGGGGTTTAGGGTTTATTGGTATAAGAATAAAAACTTTTCGGATATATTGGCAGCAAGTGAGGAATTGGATTTGATTATATTGGCAACAAATAAACCATTAGATTTAAGAAGCAGCAAATAAAGAATAGTTCTTATTCTCCCATCTCCAAGTAGAGGGTTGGATTTGTTTGTATTGGTAACAAATAAGGAATTATTTTTAGTATATTACCTGCCGATAAAGAATTAGATCTAAGTCTATTGGCTATAAATAGAGATACAGTATTAAATGTAATAATAAGATTGTGTCTAATCTACTAGCTGCAAATAGATGCAAATGCAGAAAATAATTCATTAGCTGATCATAGAGAATGGAGTGTACAGACAGCATGCAAGAACGTAAGAAGACAAATAATGAACAAAAAGGAAAAAAAGACAAAACACAACAATGGGAGGGAGTGGGCGAAAGAGGGCTGCTGCTGCTGCTGCTGCAGCAGCAAAGTGAGGCAGCTGTGCTGCTGCTGCTGCTGCAGCAACAGCAGAGTGAGGCAGAGCTGCTGCAGCAGCACAGTTCATATAAATTGTATAATATATATCATATAATTATATTATAAATAAATATTATATTGAATTAATATGCAGCGGAAAGCACCGTAGAAGAAGAAATAGAAAAGGTAAGGCGGGTAAGTAAGAGAAACAAATGCAAAAAATAAATCAAAATATTCTTCAAGAACAAAAAGGTAAAATGAATAAATAAATAGAAACACTATTAGAAAGGAATTAAAATGCAGAAAGCATCAGAAGGCCTCAAAGGCGGTTGTTGCAAACTAAACAAATAAACTTTTTTGAGAAAAAATAAAATCGGTAAAACTTTTAAAAAGAAAAGAAAAATAATAATCTCCTGCTGCTTCTTCAATGTATATTTTTAAGTTGTTGAAATGCAGAAAATATATTTTTTTCTGAGCAAGAATTTTATTTCTGTTCTTGTTAAAGGCAAATGAATAAAACATTTATACTGAAAATAAACTAACCAACTAAAGAAGAACAAATTAAAAGGTGAAAAGGGACAAAAAACTTATCGCACTTAGCAATTGCTGAAGGCAGCAAGGGACTCCTTTGAGCTCCTCCTGTTGCTGCTGCTGTGGTTGCTGCTGCTGCTGCTATTATTGTTGCTGCTATTGCTGTTGCTGGTCCAGCTGTTGCTGCTGCGGCCGTTGCTGCTGCTGCTGTTGTTGCTACTGCTGTTGCTGTTGTTGCTGATGCTGTTGATGCTGCCAGAGTCTGGTGAATAGATGTAAAGATATGCAAAGCTACTGCTGCTGTGTATTTTTGAACATATTTTCTGATGGGAGCTGTCCGTACACTCCAAACCTATCGGTATTCCAAGGAGAAAGGGATGAAAGCGAAATGACACGGAATTAAATAAGGCTGTAGAATGGACCCAGGGGGGAAACAATGCAGACATCGCGACTGTCCAATGAAGACAAATATAGAGAAGGATCTCAAAATAAATGTGATAGACATTATGGATATTAAAACGTCTGTGAATGAAATGAAATATAATAATAGTATAAATGAGAAAAATGAACTACTGCCGACAACTAGACAAAACTGAAATGAATGGTTTCCTTCCAAGTCCACCGCGGTTGAATGAACCTTCAGCCCCTCAATAACAGGCATTAAAATGATTCAGAAAGTAAATAAGTGTTATCCATTCCAATTTATTGAGCAAACAACTTTAAATGCTTTGTCTACACCAATAAAATTCCATTTTTACAAATTATATTCTGGCAAGCTTGTGCATGGTGGATCGTGCAACTCCGTTTCCGCCCGGTTGGAGGAAAATCGGTGCTGCAGCACGGTAAAAGTTGAATTTAAATCAAATTTAAATTTAAAATAAAGTCACAATTTGCCCTTAATATTTATGGTTAATTTGCTTTCTTCTTGCCTAACTGCTTCAAGGGCTTTGCTCGTCTCGAGGTAACTGTGCAACTTGGCTCTGGTCTGGCTTCTGCTCTGCGGTGGCCCAAGACGCTTTCCTGTGGTGCTTCCAGCATTTTCTCTGCTCCTTTCCAAATTACATTCACTTGTTTATCCTTTCTTTGTCTTTTTTTCAACTTTACATTGAAGACAAACCCAGTAAGTGGCCACTTTCCCCCCTAAGACCCGCCCTCCTGCATCTGCTGCCCCAGCGACGGAGCACAGCGACCAGTCGGTGCCGTGCCTTCGCTTCTTAAGCTTCAATTCTGCATTTTTTGTTGTTTTTTTCTTTCCCTAGTCGGTTTTGTCCTTTTTAAGGGTGTAATACTCGTTATTCTCCACCATGGCGCCCATATTCAAGTCTGCAGCAGCCTTCTGCCTCGTGGCACTCTGTGGACTGCAGTCAACTGCAGCGGCACAAGGAACCGTGAAATTGCTAGTTGATGATGCAGGACCAGGTAGGTTTATTTCTTCTTTCTTTTCTTTTTCTTGATCCTCTACGCCGTTGAACCGAAGATAAGCCCCTGTTTTATCACTCCGCCGGGCTGCACTGACTTGAACGATAGCGCACGTCGATTCTTGAATATAGACACATAAACCAGCCGATTTCTTCCCTTTTTTCTGCTCTTATTTGCAGGATCTGTCCTTGCCGCTAACCTGGCGCGCGGCGGCAAGATATCTGTGCCCACCAAACTGCTGAAAGAGGATGAATCTATTAAGGAAGGTTTGAAGAAAGCATTGGGGGAAACGCAAAATGTGCTGACAGGCAATGCATGTGATTCTGTTACTGTCAAGCCTGACTTTGTGAGTGAAGTTTTAAATGAAGAAATGAAGAAATATGCGAGTTCGATTTGTGGGCGAATGTTCTGTGAGAGAGAAAAGGGAAGGTATTTGCCTGCGTTCGCTGGATTTTTGATGTTCTTCAGGTAAAGAAGAAGTTTTTTGTTCAGTTCAAGAGTGAAGAAGACAGCAAGGATTTCCGTAAGGACGTGCAGGGCGCCCTTGATAAGGGCGTCAAGTTGCTGAAGTGAGTCTTTTTTTCTTCTTGCTTTTTCATTGTAACAAAAGACGAAACCAATATAAGCCGACCGTCACCTCCCTAGAGAATAAAAGCATTTCTTGCTTTCATATTGAATGGATACAACATGCGGTCGGAGTTTAAGAATATTATATTTGCCTTCCATGACGTTTTTGATTGTACGTTCATGACTTGCTGTGCCTGGTAGAGAACGACACGAATAAACAAGCCTCTTCGTAGCTGCACTAAGGCAGTTTATTTGTTTAGAACATCCATTTCACCGTGGTAATTGAAGTTTTTAAAATGTCTTTGCAACATTGGGTCTTCTTTTCTGCTGACAGAGATATGAAAACATATCCAACAGACGCAGCACAGTGGCAAACGTTCTGGGGGAACCCCGACGGTGCGAACGTTGCAAATCTGCTTTGGTCCAACAGCACCAAAGTCGGCTGCGCTGTAGGAGTTTGTGTTGAAGTTCAAGCCAGTAGCGATGTCCCACTATTAGGGACTAATGCCTATCTTTTCTGTCAGCTGAACCCCGAGGCAGAAGAAAACAAGGCTCCTTTCGAGTAAGCATTGAAAGCGGGGGGGCTGGGGGGGAGGGTAATTAAGGCGGTGGGTTGGTATAAAAATATATTTTATATTGTTGTTTCCCAGTGGAAGTGTTCGTTTTCTCCTGTGTTTATTTTGCAATGCAGCAAGAAATACTACGATGCGCTCATTGCACGGACAACCCCGCTGACAGCCATGACAAAGGATGATCTGCCATCGAAGAACGGCGCTACAGCTGTTGCTGTGCCCTCCCTTCTTCTTACTGGGCTAGCTGCTATATTGGCAACAGCTGCTGCATAGAAACGGACGCCTTTAGCTGGCCAGACAGCTAGCTGGTTAGCTAGCTAGCTGTAGAATGGGCAGGCAGCAGAATACAGTCTAAGGTTGTGAAGATCCGCTGATAATACTTGAGCAGACATAGATCCTCCCAGTCCTCCCTTACACGAATTTAAAGAATAATGAAGGATACTAAGAAGGGACAGTGGGATATATTGATGAAGAAATGTATGAATAAATATATATATATATATCTATTTATATATGGGGATAAAACTATAGAATATTGATATTATACTTGCATGAAACAGCAGATTCCTTCAGCTGCCTTTAGCCGCCGATTTCTATTGCCGCTTCGCCGCCCCTACCCAATGGGGGACAGGCGTCGTATTTAATTTGTTTTCACCTTTTTTGTTGAGCACAGCGTTTACGAACTTAGAAATAATTGACTGGCCTACTGGTGATTGTTGATTTATTGCAATGACTAGGAGCAGGTAGTAGCATAAACTAGTCGAGTGGTAACTTAATCTTTACTTTCCATTCCAACTGTTGGACTGGAAGTGCAGGACAGTTATGCAATAGGGCAGGGTTTTGCCTCTTACACAACAAGGAGAGTAAGAAAGAGTGGGGAGTATGGATGGACCCTTTAAAATTATATGTATTTTAGAATAGGTAGAAGAAGGGGTCTAGAAACCAACTGTTTCTCCGGGTTTTCTCCCTTCTATTGAATATATGCATTTGAGTGCACGTATATACGCCGAGGAAACAGACTAGAGCCGACATATTGCTTCTAGACAGGAACAAAGACGTCATTATTGCGCTCTTCAGTTCTGACATGCACGTAAAGCATGGGATGTTTTTTCTTGTTGCTGAGTGTTTGCATTCATGGACAAAGCAATATCATCTACATCTGTCATCATCTGCGGGTTGGAAGCAGGCTGGCAAAGGATAGGCTTACACAAGTAGAGGAATAGGGAAATGGATTCCTGCGCAACTATTTGCGCTCATTCACATTCAGTATTTCTGCATATGAGTATTTCTAGAAGGCAGTGCAAGTATGTGTGTATATGATTAAACGCACAGCCCAGCTGTGGATATATCTTTTAAGCTATAGACTTGCACGGCCAAAGGTAACGTCTGCATGCTTAGCTGCGCTGATGTTTAAGTATAGGAAGGATGCAGCTACTTGTGCCCCTGTAGTAGTAGATGAGTGCTCTTGTGTCTATATGTGTTGGTGGGTGAATGCTTGCTTTGGCAAATATATGTGAAAGCATATGACCCTCGCCTTTTTCCTGTATCTAACAATATGAAAGGCGTGCAGCAGCAACCGCTGAGGCATCTTGCTGCAGCAGCAGAGCAGCCGCTGAAGCTGTTACTTCCTCTGCCCCAGCGGGCGCAGCAGCAGCAGCACATTTCGCTGCTGCTGCTGCAGCAAAGGGCGGTGCAGCAAAGTGCAGGGTCTTGCTGTAACTTGTCTTTCATTTCTTCCTTCCCGTTCTTGGCCCTTCAGTACGTTCCCGTTTTCTTGAATCTACTCTTGTTCGTCATTGGTACAAATAAGATGCACTTTAACTATTTTATTTGGTATGGGAGTAATGCATGCACGTAAATTATTCACTTACTGCACAGATTACAAAGAGGCCGTCAGGCTTTCATTCTGCAGAGTTTGAAGAGAAAAATGCACCTACCCTTGCTGCTGTATCTCGAAGAAGAACTCGCCTGAGGCATATTGCTGTTACACTGAAAAAGGAGGAAGAGGAGTGGAAAATGTCAAAGAGTGTGTATATTCGCCTTGGCTGGAAATCGAATATATTTATTTGCAGATCTTCTCAACTTCTTTGGAAGATTTCGTGCAATGAATAGAGAGGTTAAGATAGAGGTGCTCAGGCAAAAAGTTGCAAGCATAGGACAGCTTGGCTGACTGCGTTCAGGCTGCAAGTCTGTCGTTCTGTAGCACTCTGTATTTTGTGTGTAACAGGCTTGTCGAGGCAGTCTACACACAAGCAGCCACTCATAGCCAGTGGCACAGAGACGGCCGGGAAATTGGGTTTAGATTCATAAGAAAAGACGGATACAGGGAGAGGTAGCATCTCTCCCCATGCACTAACTGTCTGAGCAGGTTTGCATGGAAGGTCGGGTACTGTAAAGTATGCTCTCGGTCCCCTGCCTTTAAATCATTTCTAGCTGAAGCAGCAATCAGGGATGAGCCCTACCCTCCTCTTCTGGGTTCTTGCAACAAGTACATTTGTAGGTACTGGGAAATATCTCTACAAAAGAGCAGTAGTAATTGTCTACGGCGACAAAGACAGTAAGCCGAAGCTCTGTGGTGCCAAATGCTTGACTTCTGATCGTACAACCAGTTTGCAGAGTGAAAGTCAGGCAATAACTCACAAACACAGGTGTTACGCATGGCAAAATCTGGTTAAAAAGGCGAAGGTGATGAGGAGTACTAGACGACCTGAGGTCTCTAGGACGAACACTCGGACCACGTGTCAGCTCGATGCAATGCATGCAGAAAAATGCAGCATTAGTCTACACCCGAGGTGTTTCCGTAGACAGGTGAAGTGTCATTCCA
>HG711811.1:0-15702 GCA_000499725.1 Eimeria brunetti
AACCACTAAACCCTACTTCAATCAACTTTTTAGGGTTTAGCGATCGGTGCCAGTAGCGACATTCCGATACCGGAGTCGGAAGCACCACCCCTAAACACGCAAACCCTAAACCCTAAACCCTAAACCCTAAACCCTGAAGCGTGAAGCATGAAGGGAAGGGGTGGGGAGCACTGCCGCTACAAACACAAACCCTAACCCCCAAACCCTAAACCCTAAACCCTAAACCCTATACCCTCAAAAGCTTCGAAGGAATAATAAAGAGCCAGCACTAAGCGCCCAAATGCAGCGAGAATAAAGAGAATAAAGGAGAGAAATAGAGAAATGAATAAAATGAAAAGAGAGAATAAATAAAAGGAAAAAGAAATGGAATAAAAATAAATACCTGCTGTATAGACAGCCTGCCATATACTTTTTAGATTGACCCGTCTTGTGATTTCTTTGATTAAAACCTGAAGGAAAATAAAAGAATTAAATTAATTAAAGGCATATTAATTCAATAATCCATTATTGGAATAGGATCTTCAATCCATTAAATAAATACAATAAAAATAAAGAAAAAAATGAAATACATCCATCAGAACAGTGAAAGTAAAAACCCTAAACCCTAAACCCTAAACCCTAAACCCTAAACCCTAAACCCTAAACCCCAAACCCTAAACCCCAAACCCTAAGCGCTAAAACCTTACATATGAAATAAATAGATAATAGCAGAAAACAAATAAGGGGGACAAACAAATGCAGAAAACAAACAAATGCATGCAAAGCAGAACCATAAACTAAAAATAAAAAAGAAAAATAAAAAAGAAAAAGAAAAGCAGCAGACACAGCACAAAAGCTTGAAAGCAGCAGTGCAGCAAATGATGCAAATAAATAAAAATAAAAATAAATAAATAAATAAAAAATGAAAACAGAAAAGGGCAAAAAATACAGAAAAAATAAAAAACAGAAATAAAATAATAAAAAAGGCAAAAAAAGAAAAAAGTAAATGCAAACACAGAAGAAAAAAAGGAAGAAAATAAATTAATAAATAAATAAACAAATAAATAAATAAATAAATAAGAGCCTAAACAAATAAATAGGACAATAAATAAATAAATAAATAATAATAACTAATAAATATATAAATAAATAAATAAAGAAAAACCAAAAAAAACGGACAGAAGCAAAAAGGCAAATAAACAAACAACCAAAGAAACAAATAAATAAACAAAACTAAAAAGTAACATAAATAAAATACAATAAAATAAATAAACTAAATAAATAAAATAAAATAAAATAAAATAAAATAAATAAATAAAATAAATAAATAAATTTCTTACGGGGGCCAGGCGTTTGCTGCGAAGTTTTTTGTGCACACAAAGGAAATTTACTTCTGCGACTTTAATTGTTTTTGAATTGCAGACTAAAGTAGTGGGAATAGCGGAAATAAACCCTACAAGCTGCGTCAAACAAGGAAAAAGGAATAAAATAGAATAAAATAGATTAAATTAAATTAAATAGGGTCTAAAAAGGAAGAAAAAACGTAAAAAAACAACAAAGTTATAAGTTTTTGGGGTCTGTAATAAGCGCAACGTAAGAAACAAAGAAAAGAAAATAATTAAAAAAATTAAATAAAATAGAATAAAATAAAACAAATAAAGTGGAATACAATTAGATAAATAGAATACAATTAAATAGAACAGAATACATTCAAATACACTCAAAAAATAAAAAATTAGAAAAAATGTACCATTTATTGCTTTTTACTAGTGTATTTACTGTATATATGTAATATATTTAATATATAAAATATAATATATAGATAATATTATTATATACATTAAATAGTATATCAAATATATTTATATTATTGTATATATTACTATACAATATATATAATACATATAATAAAGAATATATATAGTAATATATATTATATTTATATATTTTTTCTATTTTATACCCTAACCCCCCAATCCATTCCTTAGGAAAGTTGGGGGGTCAAAGCCCAAAGAAGAAATAAAAATGAATACATTTAAATAAATAAATATAAATAAATATAAATAAATATAAATAATATAAACAAGTCAATATAAATAAGTAATAAATAAGTAAAAACAAATAAACAATTTATATTTCTTACCCTATTAGAAGCAACAACCCTAACCCCAATAATCCATTCCTTAAAAAAGTTGGGGGGGTTCAAAGCCCAACGTAAAAATACAAATATAAATAAATAAATATAAATAAATGGATAAATGAATATAATTAAATAATTAAATAAATAAATACCATTTAAATATATATTTCTTACCCTATTAGAAGCAACAACCCTAACTCCAATAATCCATTCCTTAAAAAAGTTGGGGGGGTTCAAAGCCCAACGTAAAAAGGCTTTGCTGTAATTAAAGCGAAATAAATTATCGTCGTCTTCGACGTAGTGAAGGGCCAGCAAGGTGTAGNGCTGTAATTAAAGCGAAATAAATTATCGTCGTCTTCGACGTAGTGAAGGGCCAGCAAGGTGTAGAGCTAAGACACAAACCCTAAACCCTAAACCCTAAACCCTAATAAACCCTAATTTATATAAATATAAATATAAATAGATATATTGAACTAGCAACTCTTGGCTTTGCTGTAATTAAAGCGAAATAAATTATCGTCGTCTTCGACGTAGTGAAGGGCCAGCAAGGTGTAGNGCTGTAATTAAAGCGAAATAAATTATCGTCGTCTTCGACGTAGTGAAGGGCCAGCAAGGTGTAGAGCTAACAAGACACAAACCCTAAACCCTAAACCCTAAACCCTAGGCCCCAAACCCTACACCCTAAACCCTAAACCCTAAACCCTAAACCCTAAACCCTAGTCACCTCCTCCAGCGTTTCTGGGTCATCTACTGAGCACTCCGACCAGGCGAATCCTTCCGGCAGCCTGTAAGGCTCCTGCAGCAGCAGCAGCAGCAGCAGCAGCAGCAGCAGCAGCAACAGCAGCAGTTATTATGTTGCCGGTATTGTGAAGACAAATACGAACAAAGCAGAAAAATTCATAACATTCCACAAAAAGATATATTTATAGATATTTAAATATATACTTTAATATATAATATATATTATATACTATATAAGTTCTATAATATATATATTATATAAAATATAATATATAATATATAATATATATATTACAGAATATATATATATATTTTATTTTATATAATATACATATTATAGAACCTATATATAGAAATATTATGAAATATTCATGAAGAAGGAAAAAGACAAAAAGAACTTGAGTATATTCATATACTTGGGAAAAAAAGCGGGGAAAAAACAAAGAAAATATATTATTTTAAAGACGAAAAATTACAATAAACAAATAGAAGCTGAATATATTCCAAAATATATTATTTTGAATATTCAATAAAAGAAAAATAAAAAAAAATAATTTTATTCAACAGTACCTGTCTAACATCTTCTACTTTCTTATCTGCATCGATGGGGCCCTCATCCTGCATTACACACAAACGCAACCTTGCTGCTGCTGCTGCTGCTGCTGCAGCTGCTGCTGCTGCTGTTGCTGCAGCAGCTGCTGCTGCTAACGCCAGTGCTGGTGCTGCGGTTGCTGTTGCTGCTGTTGCTGCTGCTGCTGCTACTGAAGAAGGATCAATGCATGCAAGTAGAAAACAGAAATAAAAAAGAAAAAAAAAGAAAGCCCCAAAACAGGTTCATAGAGAAGCAGCAGCAGCAGCAGCATTCCTAGAAGCAGCAGCAACAGCAGCAATATTCCTAGTAGCAGCGGCAGCAGCGGCAGCAGCAGTACTCCTAGCAGCAGCAGCAACAGCGGCAGTATCCCTAGCAACATCAACAGCAACAGCAGCAGCAACAGGAGCAACAGCAACAGAAGCAGCAGCAGCAGCAGCAACAGAAACAGCAACGGCAACAGCAGCAGCAACAGATACAGCAACAGCAACAGCAGCAGCAACAGATACAGCAACAGCAACAGCAGCAGCAACAGCAGCAGCAGCAGCAACAGCAGCAGCAGCAACCGCACCAGCAACCGCAGCAGCAACCGCAGCAGCAACAGCAGCAGCAGCAGCAGCAGCAACAGCAGCAGCAGCAGCAGCAGAATTGTACCATAGGGGTGATATTTTTTTGTTCATCTGCCTTGACGACGGGCTGCGTATCCCAGAAAAAATGAGGGCTCTTCAAGGGAGAAGCGGAAAGCGATAGCCCTAAAAAAATCAAAACCCTAAACCCTAAACCCTAAACCCTAAATACGGATTCGTAAACCCTAAACCCTAAATATGGGATACTAAATCCTAAACCCTAAATACAGAATCATATACCCTAAACCGGCTCTTCAAAGGAGAAGCGGAAAGCGATAACCCTAAAAAAATCAAAACCCTAAACCCTAAACCCTAAACCCTAAATACGGGTTCGTAAACCCTAAACCCTAAATACGGGATCGTAAACCCTAAACCCTAAATACAGAATCATATACCCTAAACCGGCTCTTCAAAGGAGAAGCGGAAAGCGATAACCCTAAAAAAATCAAAACCCTAAACCCTAAACCCTAAACCCTAAATACGGGATCGTAAACCCTAAACCCTAAATACAGAATCATATACCCTAAACCAGCCCTTCAAAGCAGAAGCGGAAAGCGATAACCCTAAGAAAATCAAAACCCTAAGCCCTAAACCCTAAACCCTAAATCCAGAATCATGAACCCTAAAAACTAAAAGAAGAATCATAAACCTTAAGCTGGTTATTCAGAGGAAAGCAGGAAAGCTAAGAAAACACCCAAATCGTAAACCCTAAACCCTAAACCCTAGATACAGAATCATAAACCCTAAACTAGCAGTTCGGAGGGGGAGAGCCATAAACCTAAGAAAGTAACAAATTCCTAAACCCTAAACCCTAAACCCTAGATACAGATTGAAGAATCGTAAACCCTAAACCGGCTGTTCAGAGGAGGGGAATGATAAAGCTAATAGAAACACGAAAACCCTAAACCCTAAGCTCTAAACCCTAAACCCTAAGCTCTAAACCCTAAACCCTCAATACAGAATCACAAACCCTAAACCGGCTGTTCAGAAAAGAAGGCGATAGCGATAGATCTAAAGCAGATACCAAAACCCTAAACCCTAAACCCTAATTGCAGAATCCTAACCCCTAAACCCTAATCCCTAAATACAGAATCGTAAGCGCTGACGCCTAAACCCTAATTGAAGAATCATAAACCCTAAACCCTGAATAAGGAATAATAAGCCATGAATTATAAATAAGAAAAAATAAATCTAATGTAAAGATCAGAACAATAAACCCTAAACCCTAAATAAAGAGTAATAAACATTCAGCCTCTACTGCATAATGCAATAAAAACCCTACACCTATACAATAATATAATAATATAATAAACCTATATATAGTATAAATAAATAATATAATAAATAGCATAATAATAAACACCTAGTTAGTGCAAATGCAGCAAAAATACAAAAAAAAGCAAAAATTCAATAAACCCTACCTCTTAGAGCACGGGCCAAAGAAGCTGGAGAGGTGATAGAGGCCCTAAGTTTCTCCACTACTGCAGCACGTGCTGCGTCATCTGCTGCTGCTGCTGCTGTTGCTGCAGCAGCAGCAGCAGGTTCTGCTGCTGGGCTGCTGCTTGTTTCTGCTTGCTGCTGCACTGAAGGGGAAGACACAGCAGAAGGGGTTTCCTCTGCCTTTGCCTTCGGCTGCTGCCGCGCCTCCTCCTCCTTGGAGCAGCAGTCCTGCGGCATTTCAGGGTTTAGGGTTTAGGGTTTAGGGTTTAGGGTTTAGGGTTTGCGGCTGTGGGCTGGGGGGGCTTGGCGTTCAGTTCAGCTCCCTGAGCTGCGGCGGGCGGACGCAAGGGGTATTTGTGCTGAAATAGACAAAAAACCCAAATAATTTGAAAAAAAGGAATATTTAATAAAATAAATTAAAGAAATATTTAATTGCTGAAGAGGGGGGTCTGCATGCAGCGATGGCCAGACTGAGCATCCAGCTGGGGCTGCTGCCGAATTCGTATATTTTCGTCGTTTTTTCTCTCTTTTTTTTGGCCTTTAGACAATGGAAACTTAATTTAAAAACAAATGAACAAATTATTATTCATAAACTCGCAGTATTCGGTGCAGACAGCACCCCCCAGTCTGCTTCCTTGGGCACTGCGGCAGCCTGCAGTTCGGCTGTGCTTACTTACGCCTAGATACAATAAATACCGAAATGGAATATATAAATGTATAAAATATAATATCTTTACACCATAACAACGATATTTTTCTACTTTGCAGAAATAATATTTAAAATTCACATTGTTCTGACTTCATGGGTGATGATTGTTCGTTCTTTTCCTGCTGAGTTCAAAAGGCTGTATGACTGGGGTTCAACATTTTGCCTATAAATCCGACTAAGGGGGCGATAACTTTCTTTGTATCATATGAGAATAATTAATAATAATAATAATGAATTCCCAGTAGAGCTGGCTGAACAAGAAGAGACAAAAAGAAAGGAAATTGTATTAGGCTGCCGTTTCTTGCACTTTTTGCCAGTTAACACATCCTTAGAAAGCGGCCCCACCTATATACCTCTTTCTCCTTTCAAACTCCCGTTTATCATTTTAATTCTTGATACTAAATACATTATATATCACAGGTAGGGGATATTCGATTAAAATTCAATAATTCATACTTATCTCCAGCCCTAGCTACCTTCTTAATATTTGCAACGAATCGGCAGCCTTCGAACTTTTCCTGAAAACGCCTGTTCCCAACAATATCAATTTCTGCATTTCTGTGTCTTTTGCACGTTTGCACCTTGTGGAGCGGGAAATGTTCTTTTAAAATAATAATTTATGAATAATGCTTCTGCCTTTGTTGGCAAACAGGAATGATGGGCGTCTCAAATCTTAACTAAACCTTACTTGTTCAGTATTCCTTGCAGTTAAAACCTTATGAAAGCAAAACTTGTTGCAATTAAAGAAATAGTTTTTCATACAAATATAAACATAAATATAAATATAAATATACATCTACTTTTTCCAGAACTATTGCATAATTAACAGCTGCCAGCAGCGCCCGGCTACGCGCTGCACGCCGAGCTGAATTGGGTCTAGGGTTTAGGGTTTAGGGTTTAGGGGTTCAGCCCTGCCACCCTCCCCCGTTGCCCTCACAGGAGAGCGGCCCGTCTACGAACCATTGGCAGAAGCCCCAGTGAACCACTGGACCCTGTTTGCTTAGGGCTGCTTCTGCTTTTACTGTTTTATTGGTAGTTTTTATCTCGTTGATATTCCCTCAGTTCTAATATAATCTTTTACCTTGCCTACCTCCGTGAAAGGCAGAAAGTTTATATAGGCCATCTGTGCCCCGCTTAGGGTTTAGGGTTTAGGTCTATAGAGATACGGTCTTATCGTAGCTTTTGCTACTGTAAACAAGGGAGATGCTAACAGCCAGTCTATCCTTTTGAATGCATTTCAAAAGAAAGAAAGTAAAAAAATTTATTTAGGAAACAGAGAACCCCTGCATCTTTGCTTGCCTGCTGTATGGATGGTCCTAGCCATCCTTCTTGAAGTTTTTGCAGAAAATGCACCTTCAAAGTAAAAGGAATTAGGCGTTGCATTAATGCAAAAAGGTAATAGCTGTTTATCCCTTCTTACCCACGCACTGATGCAACTCCTCATGAGGCAACTGGCCCTGTGACAGCAGGGCATACGGAAGCTGAGCAATAGCAACAGTTTATTGGCCTCAGCAGCAGCAGCAGCAACGGCAGCAGCAGCAGCAGCAGGTGGAAAAAGGGAAATCCCTCTCATGACTGCAGGGTTGTACTTATTCAGAGAGAAGCCGCAGCAGCACAGCACCAGACAGACCATCTGCTGCCGCCTCACCACTACTCACAACAGCAGCAGCAGCAGCAGCAGATGGAGCAGCAGCTGCAGCAGCAGCAGCAGATTCAGCGGCAGCTTCAGCAGCAGCGGCAGCAGCAGATGGAGCAGCCAGATAGCAAGTTGAACGAGGCTGTGGAGCATGTCATACGAAAGTTAGGAGATAACAAGCCCCCGTTCATTTTTCGTTTTTGCGTTCAAATTTCAATTTGTTTGTTTTTTATTGTCTAAATTAAATATAAACAAATTAATTTTATTATTATTATTGGGTCTGCTGCGTATACAAGAGTTAAAACCCCAGCAGCAGCCCCCCCCTGCAGCTGTAGTCATACAAGTGTCAGTGCAAGTTTGAGGGAAAGCTAGCGGAAAGTGAAGGGAAATATGCTGTTAAATAGGTATATTTCTGTTTTTTTGAAGAATTTAGTTTGTTTTTTGCTGCAATTTATCTGGAGCCGTTAAAAGCTTATGTAGCGTTTCCCCTCCAACCCGCCTCTGGGGTTGGTTGTTATTGGGCTTTGTTTGGAGGCTTGTCTGTATTGAATACACGCGGACGAGTTTCTTCAGATTTATTTCCTCGACTTTTTCCAAGAAGAGTGGCGAATATTTATTCAAAATGCGTTTTTTCGTCTCCTAAGGTCGAAGGTTTAGGGTTTAGGGTTTAGGGTTTGCTTCCGGCTGGCTCCCACCACTAACTCAACAACTACAGCCCCAACAGAAGAATTAAACACATCTTCCTCAACAACTGCCTCTTTCTAGCCATTTCCAGCCCTTATAAATCTGCAGAGAAGGGCATTAATCAGGAGCAGCTCGGGCTAAACCCAAACCCTAAACCCTAAACCCTAAACCCTAAACCCTCGACCGCCGGTGGCTCTCGAAGGAGCAAGACCTAAACCCACCATCCTACAGCCCATCCTCCCGCTTTTATTGACAAGGATATTGAAGTGTATAAAGGGTTCAGAATATTTCTGTTTTTTCTGCGTTGAGCCCGTTCTTCTATAGATAAACCCTCCAGGGAGGGGGGTTGCAGCCCCGTACCTTCTTAAACCTCCGCCTAGGGTTTAGGGTTTAGGGTTTAGGGTTTCATCCAATGAGCTCTACAGTAGAGGAAACCCGGCAGGCCCCAGAACAGCAGCTTCAAGATGTGGTCGGTCTAAAGAACTGCCCTTGCTTTGCATGCAAATTGCATGCAGAAAATGCTGATCCGCCCTGAAACCAAACCCTAAACCCTAAACCCTAAACCCTCGGTCTTGGATGCATGCGGTGGCTGCAGGCGGAAGACATTCAGACCGGGCCCCTCAAGCTCGAGCATTTGTTAGCCAAGGGGCTGACTAAGAAGGATTTGGAATTGTTGAAAGAAGGTAAACCCTCACATTTATTGTATTAAAGAGAATAAATAATGGAAATAATACTATTATAGTAGATATTCTTATATCCTTGAGAAAAATACAAGAAAACTACAGCCTTTAACCCTGTTTAACCTGTTGAGGTTCTGGCTTCTGCGTGCATATACTGCATAGCCACATTTTCCTTCTGTCTAGGGTTTAGGGTTTAGGGTTTAGGGTTTGCATTTAATAGCCAGAAGCACAAAGCACATGCATATTGAATCAAATTCACGTCTGTAGAAATGAATATTGAATATTAAATGAGGAAGCTAACGAGCTTTAGAAACCAAGCACATTTGCAACCCTAAAAGGTATATATAGGATATATTTATATTGAATACATCATATATATATACATATATATATATATCCTATATACAGCCTATATATACACACATAGTATAATAGAGGATATATAGGGGATATGTCGAAAAAATATATATATATATATCCTCGTATCCTAAATTCTTCTACTTGAACTCACCATTACCGTATTTGTGGAACAAATGCATGCTTGTTGCCGCTTTTCCTTGAAGCCCATAACAGGGACTCAAAATAGAGAAAGAAAAAAATAGAGTAAAGTAGAATACTTGAATTAATTCTTTTTTTTGTATTTGTTTGTAGGGGGGTTGCACACGGTGGAGTGCGTGGCGTTTGCACCTTTGAAGACTTTGTTGTCCATAAAGGGCATAAGCGAGCAGAAAGCAGCAAAATTAAAGCAGGCAAGTAAGGAATTATGCAGTTTAGGGTTTTGTTCGGCTCAAGAATACCTAGAAGCAAGGGCTAATTTGATTAAATTCACAACTGGCAGCGTACAACTCGACGCTCTGCTCAAAGGCGGCATAGAAACCGGAAATCTGACGGAACTTTTCGGGGAATTCCGAACGGGAAAAACCCAACTCTGCCATACCCTCGCTGTGAGAAATATCTTTTTTACTCTTTTACTCCTTTTTTAGCTTTATTGCCGTAGGATAGCTCCTGTTCAGTTAACGGCAGCGAAAGAACAATACGAATATACATATATATATGTATATATATATATATTGTTGTTACTTTTTATGCATGCATGTATGTGTATCGCTATGCACTTGCGAGTATACAAAATATTATTTGTAGATATATTTCTATATGCATGCCTTTCTGTGCAGCTAGACCCAAGTTGCCTATCCTTGGCTCTTACAAACCCTAAACCCTAATGCCTCAACTGATATTGTTGCTAATTTCTCCAACTTTTGTTTACTCTCTGACAGATGCTGTTGTTGCAGTCTGGCGGAACTTGCCTGTACACTGCATGTGGCAGCTGAGTTTGGTTTCATTTTTCCGTTTTTCTTCGAACCGAAAGTCTGCATGGATGCACTTGTGTGCATGCAGATATGCATGCATGCATGCGCGCATGCATGCGCTGGCTGCATGCATGCATTGGTGCACGCAGGTTTCGTGTCAGCTGCCAGTTGAGCAGAGCGGGGGCGAAGGCAAGTGCCTGTGGATTGACACTGAGGGCACCTTCAGGCCTGAGCGGATCGTTTCAATAGCGAAGCGATTTGGCTTAGACCCCGGCGACTGTCTCGACAACATAGCGTATGCTCGAGCTTACAACTGCGGTGAGAAGGCAGAAATCAATGCATGCGCAGAGATCTATTCTATTCGGTTATATAGTCTGCATTGTGCTGTTTCTTTGCTTGCTACTCGTTAAATGACCCCTTGTTTACTCTCTTATTCGTTTAAACCCCAAAACCTGACCTTACAACTGCGGCGAGAACACAGAGCCAGATGCATGCGCACTAGTTTATAGGATTTCTTTGCATAGTTTTATTTAGTTGTTGCACTATGCTATAAGAGTAGTAAGTAATATGATATAATATATAGTAGCCAAGATCTGCCCCTATTAATATTCCCACTCTTCAACGGTGGCAAAACTGGCACCATAAGCAGTAAGCAAGCGAACCCGTCGATTTGCTTTGCAGTTCACAGCAACACGCCTCACTCCCAGTCCATATTTCTCACCCTTTTCTCTCGTTTTAATCCTTTTAAAATCATTGCATGCATGCAATTAATGCGTTGAATTGGGGTTGTGTGTTTGCTGCAGACCACCAACTCGAGCTACTGACGCAGGCAGGCGCCATGATGGCCGAGTCCCGCTTCGCGCTGCTGATCGTCGACAGCGCCACTGCCTTATACCGATCGGAGTTTGCAGGAAGAGGGGAGCTGGCGAGCAGGCAAATGCATTTATGCCGTTTTTTGCGGTGTTTGCAGCGCATAGCGGACACTTACGGGGTGGCCGTCGTCGTCAGCAACCAAGTCGTTGCTAAAGTAGACAACGGCCCGTCCCTCTTCAACAGCAACGAGAAGCTGCCTATAGGCGGCAACATTATGGCGCATGCAAGCCAGACTCGGCTGTACCTGCGCAAGGGAAAGGGAGAAAGCAGAATCTGCAAAATCTATGACAGCCCCAGCCTCCCTGAAGGCGAAGCTGTATTCGCCATAGGGGAGGGGGGCATAGGCGACTACGATGATAGCTAAACTGTTGACAACTGAATTGAATCCAATTCAATCTGAATTTGTTCTTTGCAACTGAATTGCATTCAAATTTGCTCTATTCGGGCACCCGTCAAGCCAGCTGATGCCTGTTGCTTGTTGCACTTCTGCTTTCCCTATTCCAGTCCGGGTTGTGAGGGCTACCACCTCGTATAGGGCTATATTATCGCTGTTTCATGCAGAAAACTAAAAAGTAGACAATTCATTTGAAGTTAAGGAGAATTCAGATGGTGTATGCACGAGGAGGAACAGGAAGCGGAAACAGTAGGCCACACAGACACGATGCTGAAAGACCACGGCTTAGACAAACATAGACGGTCTCATTCGCCTTCACAGCATAGGTATACTCCTTATTCTTCTACTCTATTAGAACTAATAAACTAATAACTAATATAATGTTGAAGCTATAAGGAAATATATATTTATTCAACAACATGGGGCAATGCCACTCTACGGTACCCTCTAGGCCCGACCACGGGTGGGATCTAAGGGTTCGCAGATTTGCTAGAGGCCGGGAGCCAAATGATTCATTTAGACTTAAAAATGAATATTTTGGGTTTTAAAACTGTAAAACAACTTAATAAACGGCTCAACACCACCTACCGAACGAAGAAAGACAGAATCGGCTGCGTTCGTGTTCTTCAGGGCTGGAGTGCGCGAGAGGGCGCGGAGCGAAGCGACGGGTTAAGGGGCTTTCTTCCCCTTCTTTCTCCTGTTTTCTTTGTTATATTTCATTTATTTTCTCAAAAATAACCATATTGTTGAATGGAGTGGAAGGGGAGAAACGAAGGTCTGCACTGTAGCCGCGCGCGCGAACCGGGCCGACTAGGATAATCGGACTGAAAAAGTTTTTCTTCCTTTTTATTTCGGAAACTTTATTCGGGTGAATTACTATTTAAGTGACCCTTTTTTGCATTTCTTCTCATTTTCAACGGCATATCGTTGGTAGCGGCTAATTCAATTCAACAACCCCTGGCGGCGCTGCTGCCTGTTTTCCGTGCTGTTGTCTAGCGCAGCAACTGTTCCATTTTCATTATTTCTTTTCACTCTTTTTCCAGAAGAGCTGAACTCCTCTGCTTCTTGAAGCACAGCCAAGATGGTGGTCGCAATCAAAGGAATCGTCGTGCAGTGGTGAGGGGGCCAACGAGGGTTAAGGGCGTGGGGTATAAAGTTGAATTTCTTAGGACTGACCTCTCCTTAATATCCGCCTTAGAATTCCATGCCCATTTCCACTGCTTTGCTGCTGCAGCTTCTCTTCATATACCTTTCAATTCACCCCCTAAGCGCTCTAGCCAAAACCTTATGCCGTTAACTCCCCTATAGGCTCTGGCCTGAGCCCAAAATTGCAATTTCTTTTGCTTTTAGCAGTTTCTTCTTAGCTTCAGCTTCAAAGAAATGCTTGTTTAATAGTCGGATTTTCTTTAGGGCCCCATCACCTAGGCAGCGGTGAAGTCTTGGGCAGAGTGCACCTTCTTGCTGTTTTACTTTCTTTTTCGTTTTTTTTTGTATTTTTCTGTCTCCAGTGATCCTCCCACGATGGAGATTCTGCTGCAGCTGAACGAAACCAGAGGCTTCGTGATTGAAGTACTGAGTGGGGAATTCGTCTTGTGCTCAGAAAGCGTCTGTGATTTCCTTGAAGTACGAAACCCTAGCACCAAGCCCTAAACCCTAAACCCTAAATCTTTGGTTGGTTTTTTGCTTATACACGTTTCCTAGCCTTACTTCTCGTTTGCGTTGTTCACATCACAGTAGGCAGGTTTAATTTGAACGTGTATGAGTGAAAACACAGACCCGATTGTTTCTTCATTCAGCATTCAGGAACTATAAGCTATATAATTAATTAAAATTATATTCACATAAGAATCCTTATTAGGTATTAACGTATGATATTCCCACTGGTTGTTCGACTTTTTGCGGTATGTTGCTTTGCCGCCTTAGTTTTGTTCCTTTTCCTTTTTTTGTTTGCTCTATTAATCCATTGTTTAATTGCGAGTGTTGTTTGTTCTAAAGGATAAACTTTTTTCGAGATTTTTCCCCTTTTTCTTATTTCTTTCGACTATTCTGTGCGTGCTGCGGCCCGCTTACATAGTGGCAATGGAATTCATGTTTCTGCATGTTTTGAATTTCATATTTTTTCGAATTTGTATTTCTGGTTGGATAATCGTCAAGGCTTTGGTTTTATTTTCGATTTATTTTTAATTTATTTATACTTTTTATCCCTTTCAGGATGAGGTAACTCGTCGGCTGGAGCTGGCTGAACGGCCACTGGTGGACTCGCAAAAGGAAAAGCAAAAGGCAGGAGAAGAGGAAGTTGTTGGTGATATATTTGGTCGTTAGAATATAAACAAATTGAATTAATAAAGTATAAATAATGCTTTGTTTATTGTTTGCCTCCTTACGCTCGTTCTTATGACCCCAAATACGGCTCAATATGAACGATTCAATTCTTCAGACAAATGCAACTCGCTAGTTGCTTTCCTTGCTGCTGCATAAACAGAAACCCGCATAGACATTTTTGACTGTTATTTTTCTTTTTTTCGAAAATAAGACCATGTTAAATAGTAGTTTGAAGGTATATATATATACATATATATATATATACAACAGTATAATAGCCAATTCCTTAATTTAGTAAATTACTTAAGGCAGGGCTGACGGAAGCTAGGGGGTTTGCTAGCACTAGGAATAATCAAACAACTTAGACAAGGTGCAGCACCGTAATAACCTATTTTTCTTGATTTAATCGGCTGCATTCTCGACGCCAGTACTACAACCGTATTCAACTACTTAAGGCAGGGCTGACGAAAGCTAGTGGAGTTGCTAGCACTAGGGATAATCTTAGACAATAATAGCATCTGCAGCATCGTAATAACCTATTTTTCTCGGTTTAATCGGCTACATTCTCGTTGCCAATATTACTGCCGTTAGAAATGTACTGGAAAAGGCATTGTAACGGACCCTAACAACGTTGTTGCTGAAGCATTAATAGATTTTGAATTAATTAAATGCAATGTACAAGGTACTGCACGGAGTGGGGTTCGAACCCACGCGGTCTTACGACCAGGGGATCTTAAGTCCGCCCCCTTAACCACTCGGGCATCCGTGCTGGTTGCGTCATTGTTAAAACCGGCAGCATAGGGATTTTGGATTTAAAAACTGGGAAAAAAAGAAAGGAATACAAAAATACAGAAAGCAAATGATATAATTCAAAAGAAACCTTTAATTTTTCCGGTTTTTTCTTCTTTTCCCTAAGAGGAAACGGGGAGGACCGTAGCCCCCAGCACGGATGCCCGAGTGGTTAAGGGGGCGGACTTAAGATCCCCTGGTCGTAAGACCGCGTGGGTTCGAACCCCACTCCGTGCAGAAACCCGTTTTTTTTTGCTGCTTTCTTCTTTTTTGTTTTGTTTCTTTTCTTCTTTTTCCAAATATTTTGCCGTTTCTGCTCCTTCATTTTTTATTTTGCCCCTTAATGCATGCGAAGCCCCGGCTTAGGATATGGCTAAGGCCTCCTTGCTATGGCAGGGTCACGCCCACATGGCACAACTACCACGAATTTCCTTGCCCTTATTTCAACTATTTAATTAATTTTTGAATAATTAATTACTCAACAATTAATTATTCAACAATTGATTATTAAAGCGCTAATCCTTTTAACTTCAGGTCTACAGCTTGCCGCCTTCTTTGCTAGGATTAGCTTGCTATGCCCCCTAGGTATTATTTTTCGATATTTTCCATCTTTCACCAGCTTAATGAAACCAATTAACTGCAGTACCCCATATAATCCATATAATAGTCAAATATAAAATAAATGGCTGTAGACACAGGTGCGATCCCTGCTGAAAGATGATATATATATATATATATATCTATATATATATATATATATATATATATATATATATATATATATATATAT
>HG711811.1:22315-36941 GCA_000499725.1 Eimeria brunetti
GGATAGATAGATAACTAGACAGAGAAACATATATACATATATTTAATGAAGATACATATATATATACACATCCATGCACCAATATATTCAGAATAAATAAACCTATTAATTATTTATTTGTTTATTTAATTAAATACCTGCAGAACCCGTTTCTAAGAATTTCTTAAGACTGTCCTTGTAAACATTTAGCGAAAAAGAATCATATATAGACATCCATACATCAATATATTCAGAATAAATAGATCTATTTACCTATTTAACTATTTATTTAATTAATTAATTAATTAATTAAATACCTGTAGAATCCGTCTCGAAGAATTTCTTAAGACTGTCCTTGTAAACATTTAGCGAAAAAGAATCGCTCATAACAACATCCATACATCAATATATTCAGAATAAATAGATCTATTTACCTATTTAACTATTTATTTAATTAATTAACTATTTAATTAATTAAATACCTGTAGAATCCGTCTCGAAGAATTTCTTAAGACTGTCCTTGTAAACATTTAGCGAAAAAGAATCGCTCATAACAACCGTGCCCCCCGTTTTTTCGGGCATTACCTTCATCTCATAGAGGCCCACCTGAATAAATAAATAAATAAATAAATAAATAAATAAATAAATTAATTAATTAATTAGAATGTGGGAATGTAATACAGGCAACGCAACAGAGGATAATACAATATACTCGAATAATCCAAAAAAAACAAATTAAATTCAATTAACTTTATTTCTTTTCTGACTTTATCTAAAAATAAAGCACAATATAGAGTAGAATACAATGGAATAAAGCGGAAAAAGCGAATAAATTAAAATTAAATATAATAAAGTGGAATATAAACCTTTTATCTATTCTCTCACCTGATAAAAAACATGGAAATATATAAACAGCCCAAAGAAAAGGGAAAAAGGAGAAAAAAACAGAAAAACAGAATAAAATATTTTCTTACCGGATATAAAGAAGAAACGAATGGAAATTTATTTTATCAATATCCCGTATTTATATCTGTTTTTACTTGTAGGCTATTATTATTTATTTTATTCACTTAATTTATTTATAAAGGAAAAAAAGAAAAAACCAGAGAAGTCCCCTCTCTTATTTGACTTGAAGAACAAGCAAATAAAATAAAATATAAAAATAAAAAAGGTAAAACCCAGCTCAGCTCAGAAAGGAAAAAAAGGGAAAAAAAGGAAAATAAAGAAAATAAAAGAACTTCTCATCTGGTCTAAGGAACAAACAAATATAATAAAACATAAAATAAAGGGTAAAACCCAATTCAGTTGGAAAAAAAGAAAGGAAAAAAGAAGGAAAAAAGCAAGAAAAGGCCTTTTCACCGGGTCTAAAGAGCAAACAAGTATAATAAAGCATAAAAATAAAGGGTAAAAGCCAATTCAGCTCGGGAAAAAGGAAGAAAAGGAAGAAAAAAGGACTAAAAGGCCTTCTCACCTGGTCTAAAGAGCAAGCAAATATATCAACGGCACAGCCAGCCCTGACTGCCCTATCCGCCAAACTTGTGTAAAATTTTAACGCCTTTTGCACAAATCTCGCATTTTGGTTTTCTTTTTGAAGGTCCAAATGGTGACGAATAGAATCTGCTAAAGGCAAATCCACTATCTGAACACACAAATACCCTTTTACCCTTTCAGGGTTCTAGTTCCCTTTCCCCCTTGTTGCTTGGGAAGAAGAGAGAGAAAGAGGCAGGTATATTATACACTTGGTGCTTTATTCGGAGAAAAACGGATATAGAAATGGCTATACCCATGTGGAGAGTGGAAAAAGTGTAGGATACAGTGGGAGCAAAGGCAGCAACAAACAAGGAGAACAAACCAATGGAATATTAGCAGAAAAGAGGCGAAAAAATCGAGTGAAAAAGGCAAAAAAAAGAAAAAAATACTACTTTACCTGCCCTGGACCAGTGGTGCAAACTCCCCCCGTAAAGAGAAGGATCCGGCACGGCAGCTGTAACCAGCAACTTTCCACTATAGCGACAGCCACTGAAAGGGCCAGTCCAGTGCATCTTTTGGGCCTGTTTGGAGTAAATAAAGGGAAATAAATGAATAAAAAATTAAAAGAAATGCATTACGCCGAAAAAATGCAAAAAATTGCACAAAAATACACCTAAAATCAAACCCTTCAGGGGCATATCCTTACAAAGGACCAATGGTCACATTGCAAAATATACATTTCTTTATTTATTTTCGCATGCAGGGAGAATATTAAAAGTCCAATTAAGCAGCATATTGTGTAAACAAACACCTGCCACTTAAAACAAAATAAAATATAATTATCCAGAATACAATTTACCTCTCTTTCCTACTTTTTGCTGCTGCTAACTAAAGGAGAAAAAATGTACAATAATAATAAAAATAAAAATAATAATAATAATAATAAATAATAAAATCTGAACCCCATTAAGCACATAACTATTACTAAAAAGCAAGGGGTGAGTGTATTCCTTGTATTCCTTTAATTAGAATTAAGAAAAGGATTAAAGATTCATAATTCCAACAGAGATGAAAATAAAAAAAAAGAAATAAGAATTATTATTGGAATAAAGTCCTACCTTGAGTCAGCGGGTACGGGCCAATAATCTTTAGAAAGATTTTCGAGAATAAAAGAAACTTTTGCTTCACAATCCCCCACTGGCTGAATAAACCTTGCTGCTGCTGCTGGCAGCAGCGGGTGCCGTGCTGCTGCTGCACCTCCCGACCGGGGTGCAGCAAACGAAGAACCAGGAGACAGGCCCAGCTGCTGCTGGATCTGCAGCAGCAGCAGCAGCAGCAGCAGCAGCGGCAGCAGCGGCAGCGAAAGGAGCAGCAGCAGCGAAAGGAGCAGCAGCAGCAGCGGCAACAGCAGCAGCAGAGGTGAATCAATAACAATTCTCTGCTCCTATGCTGCAGTTTGCTTACACATAACGCAGCAGCAGCAAAACCAACAGCAGCAGCAGGAACAGCAGCAGCAACAGCAGCAGAAACAAAACCAGCAGCAGCAGCAACACCAACAACAGCAACAGCACCACCACACCAACAGCAACAGCAGCAACACCACCATCACCATCCCCATCCCCATCACCATCACCATCACCAGCAGCAGCAGCAGCAGCAGCAGCAGCAGCACCAGCAGCAGCACCACCACCAGCACTATCACCATCACCATCACCATCACCATCAGCAGCAGCGGCAGCAGCAGCAGCAGCAGCACCACCACCACCACCAGCACTACCACCATCACCATCACCACCATCACCATCACCATCACCATCACCATCACCAGCAGCAGCAGCAGCAGCAGCAGCAGCAGCAGCAGCAGCAGGAGCGTACGCTAGCGGAAGAAAGTTCCCTGGCTCCATGGAATACATGGACTTTGTTGTATTCACTTGGATCTGCTATTTCGTGCAGCATGCACATGGCTCCAAAAGATATTAAACATATCATTGCATCTGACGGCATTAAAGCCAATGCCTGCAAAAATAACAGCAGCAACAGCAGCAGCAGCAGCAGCAGCAGCAGCAGCGGGAGCGGGAGCGGGTCCTGTGGCTGTTCGCGCCGCAAAAAACGAAAAAAAAACAGCAGCAGCAGCAGCAGCAGCAAGAGCTCCTGCTGCTGCGCTGCTGGGCAAAGAAGAACTCGGGGGCAAAATGTATTCTATCGTAGGATACAGCAACTCTGCTGGGAGATTCTGCAAAAAAACAAATTAAATATATTTATTTTATTTTATTTATTTATTTTATTTATTTTTATTTTTATTTTTTGGATAATGTGTATCCTATCGTAGGATACATCAACTCTGCTGGGAGATTCTGGAAAAAAAACAAACTAAATATATTTATTTTATTTATTTTATTTATTAATTTTATTTTATTTATTTATTTATTTTTATTTTTTGGATAATGTGTATTCTATCTTTTCTGCTGGGAGATTCTGAAAAAAACAAATTATTTATTTTACTTTATTTGTTTTATCTATTTTATTCATTTTATAAATTTTACTTATCTATTTATTTTTTCTATTTATTTATTTTTCTTTTACTTTATTTTATTTCCCTTCTTATTACATTTCTTTATTTATTTTATTATTTTATGTTTAATGCTTTTCTATACATATACAGAATAGAACCAGTAAATATATATCCAAAATAACATTAAATATTTAATTAAATATTATTTATACAGCTAAAGGGGTTCCAAAATAAAATTAAATATTTAATTAAATACTTTTTATAAACCTAAGGGGGTTAAAAGGAGAAAAAGCAAAAAAATAAAAAAAAATAAAAATACGTCGATTGAAGAAGGGGTAAAAAGGCGAAAAGATAAAAAATAATACCATTAAATAAATAAATAATATTATAAGATAATGAATAATAGAATATATAAATTCTATTTAAATAAAACAGAAAAAATAAAATACAACAAACCTGCTCCGATATGTGGGCTGCATAGTGACTTGGAAAAGAATTCCGCTGCAGCGAGAAGGGGCATGTCCAGCTCTTGTTCCTGCAGCAGCAGCAGCAGCAGCAGCAGCAGCAGCAGCAGCAGCGGGAGCAGCAGCAGCAGCAGCGGAGGCAGCAGGAGGAATGGAAGCAATGGAGACACCGCCTCCAGGAGCAGGGAATGTGCATAAGAAGCAGCAGCAGCAGCAGCAGGAGCAGCAAAAGACTAAGGACAGGAGAAACAGCAGCAGCAGCTGCTGCTGCACAAGCAGCAGGAGCAGCAGCAGCAGCCCAGCCAGCAGCAGCATCTGCAGCACCACCACCACCCCTACCACGACCAGCAGCAACAGCAACAGCAACAGCAGCAGCAGCAGCAATTAGCACAAAGAAAGGAGCAGCAGCCCCAGCAGCAGAAAGAGCAGCAGCAGCGCCAAGAAACGCAGCAGCAGCGGCGTTTTTTCTCCCGTTTCCTCCCCCCACCGCAGCAGCAACAACAACAGCAACAACAACAACAGCAGCAGCAGCAACAACAACAGCAACAACAACAACAACAACAGCAACAACAACAACAACAGCAACAACAACAACAACAGCAACAACAACAACAGCAACAACAACAACAACAACAACAGCAACAAGAACAGCAGCAACAAGAACAGCAGCAGCAGCAGCAGCAGCAGCAGCAGCAGCAGCAGCAGCAGCTGTTGCTGCTTGCCTGAAGTCAACAGCGCAGAAGGGATTAAGCACGCAACCACTTGTCTTGCAATAAACTGGTTCATATTCCACCAGCTGCAGCTGCATGCACTCCCGCAGCGGGGTGTACATACACCCCAAAGGCAATTCCACTTGCTGCGCTTCAGCACGGGTAGGGGGCCATAAATTCCAAGAAAAACGGCAGCCTGTTGCTGCCTCATGCTCGTGCACATCCATCCTAAACCCTAAACCCTAAACCCTATAAACCCTAAACCCTATAAACCCTAGGCGGTAGGGGGGAGGAGCGCGAAAAAACGGTGGGAGTTGAGCTGCAGAAGAAGCAGGGGGAGAAAAAATGTGCTGCTGCTGCTGCTGCTGCTGATGATGATGATGCTGCTGCCTTGATGCTGCTGCTGCAGCAGCTGCTGCTGATGATGATGATGGTGATGATGATGATGCTGCTGCTGCTGCCGACGCAGATGGTGATGCTGCTGGGGGTGGGGGCGGCGGCTGCTGCTGATAATGCTCCTGCTGCAGGTGCTGCTGCTGCTGCTCCTGCTCCTGCTGCTGCTGCTGCTGCTGGAGGGGGAGGGAGGAACGGGCTCTGCTGCGCTGCTGATCGGGCGGATGGCCTCAAGGAGAGACAGCCCAGCACAGCAGCAGCAGCAGCAGCAGCAGCAGCAGCAGCAGCAGCGAGGGAATCGCCGCTGCTTAGAAGGGGCTAATGGTAGGGTTGTGTCTGTCTGATGAGGGATAAATAAATATATTTAATTAAATATATAAAATGCAGCAGCAGATTCTAGAAATGGGCTGGGGCTTCGGCGCTGAGACGGAGGGGAGCAGCAGCAGCAGCAGCAAATTGGGGTGTATAGGCAGCTCGCATGCAGCTGCAGCAGAATCCTCCTGCAGCAGCAGAAATTAGAAAAAATAAGCAGCAAAAACTTCAACAAACCCTTGCCTAAAGGGCCACTGCTGCAGACACACCCAGCTGCTGCTGCTGTTGCTGCTGCTGCTGCTGCTGCTGCTGCTGACGCTGCCGCTGCTGCTGCTGCTGCTGCTGCTCTGCTGCTGCTGCGCTGTCTTGCGCCACAGCGCTCAAACTGCTGCATTTTTAAGGGGAAATGAAATGTTAAAGATAAATAAATAAACAATTAAATAAATAATTAAATAAATAATGATTTATAGCCCTAGACATTCATGCAGATTCCACAGCCCATTGGGGTGTATAGGCAGCTGCTGCTCTCGCCCCAGCACCTGCTGCCTTTTTGCTTTTTTTTTCTTTTTTTGGATTTGTTTCTCTTTACAAACAAATACAATAATACAACGCAAATAATAAACCTTTTGGCCCCTTCTATTTGCCTATTCTGCTGCTGCTGCTGCAGCAAGAAAGAAAAACCAATTAATTGAATTCAAGATTGAAATAAATTAAAAAGACAAAAAATAACAAAAAGAGACTTTCTTTCTGTCTCCTCCATAATAGTTTCCGTAAAAAGCATATTACATTACCTAACCCTTATAGGTGTTATATATACAATATATATAATATATACAATATATATATATAGATAATATATATATACATACATAATACATAATATATATATATATTATAGATATAATATATATAATACATAATATATGTATTATATATAATACATATATGATACATAATATATATATATTATGTCTATAATATATATAATACAAAATATATATAATATATATGTAATAGATTATATATATATATATTGTATATATAATATGTATATAATACATAATATATATATATATTATATATATTTTGTACTATAAATTATATATATTATATATATTGTATATATTATGTATAAAATCTATATTTATTATATATCTAACATATATATTATATAGAATATATAATATATATGCTGTAATATAATATATATATTGCAGTTTAATAAATAAGTATATCCTGCAGCTTTATAAATAAATAAATTAAATAAATAAGTCAATAAATAAAGATATATATGTTTATGTATATATATAGATATATACTTATTTGTGTCCTAATTCAAATAGAATTAGTAAAAAGAAAGTAAAAAAAAAAGAGTAAAAAATAGATTAGCAGCAAAAAGGAAATGCGTCAGGCAGCAGCGACAAGCAGCACTCAGCTAGCCTAGCAGCAGCAGCATGCATGCGGCTTGCTGCTGCTGCTGCTGCATCTGCTGCTGCTGCTGCTACAGCATCTGCTGCCGCTGGATCTGCTGCTGCTGCATCTGCAGCTGCTGCTGCTGCTGCGTCTGCTGCTGCTGCTGCTGCTGCTCCCTCTAGTACATCGCAGAGGGCAGCAGCAGCAGCAAAGACGAGGGGGTGGGGGTGCTGCCCTGCTGCTGCAGCAGCAGCAAGCTGCTGCAGCAGCTTCTCTGCTGCTGCTGCTAGCCGCTTCATACTTTTATCTTCTAGCGAGAGCCCATAAGCTAGCCATCCTGCTGCTGCAACCCAGCTGCTCAGCAGCAGCTGCTGCACATGCACGTGCTGCTGCTGCTGCTGCGTCGGGTGCAGCAGCCAGTCAGCAGCAGCAGCAGCAGGGGCTGCAGCAGCAGCAGGGGCTGCAGCAGCAGCAGGGGACCCAGCACCAGCAACCGGTGCTCCAGCCTGTGCAAAAAACACAACAACACATACACTGCTGCTGCTGCTGCTGCTGTTGCTGCTGCTGCTGTTGCTGCTGCTGCTGTTGCTGCTGCTGCTGTTGCTGCTGCTGCTGCTGCTGCTGCAGCTGTTGCTACTGCAGCACTTCCTGCTTTCTATAATGTTGAACTTTGCTGCTGCTGCTGCTCTTGCAAAAACAAAAAGACAAGTTTTTCTTACCTCTGCTGCAGCAGCAGCAGCAAGCGGGCTGCTGCTGCTGCTGCTGCTGCTGCTGATGCTAAGGGTCTCCTGCAGCGCATGCATGTTTGCTGCTGCTGTTTTCATTGCTTTCCTTAGCCATCGAACCCTAGCTTTCATATCTGAACCTCCTATTGCTGCTGCTGCTGCTGCTGCTGCTGCAGCTGCTGCTGCAGGGGATCCGCTTGCTGCTGCCGTTGCTGCTGTTGCTGTTGCTGGCCGCGTGCTGCAGCAGCTTCTGCTGCTGCTGCTGCTGCTGCTGCTGTTGCTGCTGCTGCTGCAGCAGCAGCTAGCTGCTGCTCTTGCCTTTAAGTCTTGTAAAGCAGCAGCAGCAGCTCCTTTGCAATTAATTGCTGAGAGGGTAGCTGCTGCTGCTGCCTGCTGCACTGCAGCAGCTGCTGCGCCTGCTGTCGCCTTTTGTGTCTCTTTTTCTCCACCCTCCTCTGCTGCTAGCTCCCCTGGGCTCTGCTGCTCCTGCTGCTGCTCCTGCTGCTGCTGCTGCTGCTGCTGCTGCAGCAGCAGCAGCAGCAGCAGACGGGCTGCGATCTGCATGCCAAAGAGGGGGTCCCCATAGATGTTAATTGGCTCTTCTTCAAATAATCTCTGAACCTCAGCAGCTGCTGCTTCCTGCTGCTGCTGCTGCTGCTGCTGCTGCTGCTGCTGTTGTTGTTGTTGAGGCTTAGGAGCTGCTGCATCTTCTTCTCTTAACGCTGCTGCTGCGCTGCTGCTGCTGCTGCTGCTGCTGCTGCTGCTGCTGCTGCTGCTGCCGTTCTGCAGCTGCTTCCACAGCAGCCGACAGACATCTCTCTCAGGGAAAATCTGCAGACAAATAAATAATACATTTATACCCTCAGCAGCAGCAGCAGCTGCTGCTGCTGCTGCTGCTGCTGCAGCTGCTGCTGCAGCAGCAGCAACCCCCGCAGCAGCAGAGCATCAGCGTAAACGAGAAAAGCAGCAGAAGCAGCAGACAGGGGTAGTAGCAGCAAACAGAAACAGCAGCGGCAAGCAGCAGCAGAGAAGAGAGGAAAGCAGCAGCAGCAGCAGCAGCAGCAGCAGCGGCAGCAACAGCAGCAGCAACAGCAGCAGCCTTACCCTCGACAGCAGCTGCAGCAGCAGCTGAAAGAGGGCCCCTGCTTCGAGCCCGTGGGGCTCGCTGCTGCGGCTAGGGTTTGCTGCTGCAGCAGCAAGCAGCAGCACTTCCTCCATGTGCCTGCTGCTGCCTTCACCTGCTGCTGCTGCTGCTGCTGCTGCCAGCTGAAGGCAAGGGAGCAGCCGAGCAGCAGCAGCAGAAGCTGCTGCTGCTGCTGCTTCTCGAACTGCTGTGTCTTCATCCTGCAGCAGCAAAACAGCAGCATGCAGACACAAAGACCCTAGCTGCTGCTGCTGCTGCTGCTGCTGTTGCTGCTGCTGCTGCTGCTGCTGTGTGCAACAAAGCAAGAAGGGAGCAGCTGCTGCTGCTTTTGCTGTTTCTCATGCTGCTGCCTCCTTTAAAAGATTGCATATATATTTACATATATATTTATATACATTTATATTTATATATGTTTATATATAATTATATTTAGAGGCATATAAAATATAATTAAATAAATAAAATAAATAAAAAAGAGAAAAAGACACAAACCTGCAGCAGCAGCAGCAAACCCCGCCAGACTCTAAGCTTCGACCAGGAGCAGCAGCAGCTACGGCCCTGTTGCTGCTGCTGCTGCTGCTGCTGCTGCTGCTGCTGCTGCTGCGGCAGCTGCTGCTGCTGCTGCTGCAGCGTGCAGGGGAGGGGCAGCCCAGAGATGCTTAAGGCCTACAGCAAAGACAAATAAAAATATAAATTAAAATAAATAAAAATAAAAATAAAAATAGAAAATAAATTAAAGACAGAATATAAAAACAACTTAATTATATTTTAATTAATATAATACACAATAGAAATACAAATAGAAATAAAAATAGAAAATAAATTAAAGGCAGGATATAAAGACAACTTAATTATATTTTAATTAATGTAATACACAATAGACAGCTAGCTGCAGCTAGCTGCAGCAGCAGCTAGCTGCAGCAGCAGCTAGCTGCAGCTAGCTGCAGCAGCAAGCCCCCTAGTGTAAGAAATAGAATATAAGAAAAATAATACAAATATAAAGTGTAAGAAATAGTGGATAATACATATACAAATATATATTTTATTTATTTATCATTATTTATTTATTTACCTACTTACTTCTATTTCTATTTCTATTTCTATTTATTTTTATATTTATACTTATATTTATATTTATATTTATGCTTATATTTATATTTATATTTATACTTATATTTATATTTATATTTATATTTATATTTATATTTATATTTATATTTATATTTATATTTATATTTATTATTTATTGCACCAGCGGGTATTCCTTTTTCTGTATTTTCTTTCTATTGGCCCTTCTAGCCTTCTCTCTTAGCAGTAGTAATTATTATATTTCATTATTATTATTATTATTACTATTATTTATTATTATTATTAATTATTATTATTATTACTATTATTTATTATTATTATTAATTATTATTATTATTATTATTACTATTATTTATTATTATTATTAATTATTATTATTATTATTATTATTACTATTATTTATTATTATTATTAATTATTATTATTATTATTATTATTACTATTATTTATTATTATTATTAATTATTATTATTATTATTATTATTATTATTTATTATTATTATTAATCATTATTATTATTATTCTTATTACTATTATTTATTATTATTATTAATTATTATTATTATTATTATTGTTATTTATTATTATTAATTATTATTATTATTACTAATATTAATATTATTATTAATTATTATTATTATTATCATTATTATTATTATATTTTAATTATATTTCGTTATTTTTATTTTATTTTTATTTTCCTTCTTACTTCTGCTGCTTGGAGCCTGAGGGCAACTTGCTGCGAGGGCTGGCAGCAGCGCAGCAGCGAGGTGGCCCACACACGTGACCATTGGTTCTCTCCTTCAAAACAAATGCTGCTGCTGCTGCTGCTGCTGCTGCTGCTGTTGCTGCTGCTGCTGCTGTTGTTGCTGCTGCTGTTGTTGCTGCTGCTGCTGCTGCTGCAGGCTGCAGCAGCAAGGCAGCGCAGCAGCGCGGCGCCCAGACGGATCCAGGCGGCAGCAGCAGCGTTGCTGAAGGCTGCTGCTGCTGCAGCAGACAAGCCCCGCTGCAGATGCCAGGATATGCTGCAGCAAAAGCAGCTAAGGCAGCCATAGTTTCGCATGCAGCAATCCTTAAGGGGGCCCAAGGGGCCCCCCCCCAACCTGCTGCTGCTGCTGCTGCTGCTGCTGCTGCTGCTGGGATCGGTTTGCTGCAGCCGATCCCCGTCCTGCTGCTGCTTAAGAGGGCCCCACACAGGAACCACAGGTAATTGAAACTGTTGCTGATGGTTTCTTTTTCTGTCAGCTGCCTAAACCCTAAACCCTCGCCAAACCCTAAACCCTCGCCAAACCCTAAACCCTCGCCCTTTTGCCTACAATGAGCTTTCGTCAAATCTGCTGCTGTCAGCAGCGCTAGTTCTATGGCCTGTGGATGCAGCAGCAGCAGCAGGGCCCCCTCTAGGGCCCTTGCCACTTTCCCTAGACCCCGAAGGTGCCTTGCTGCTGCTGCTGCTGCTGCAGCTGCTGCTGCTGCAGGTGCTGTTGCAGTTGCTGCTGCAGTTGCTGCTGCTGCTGCTGCTGCTGCTGCAGCAGCAGGCTGCTGCGGCCTCAGGTGATGCTCCACAAGGAGACACAAGGAGACAGCCTGCAGCGCGGGCTGGCCCACATGGCAAATGAAAAGGGGACTGTCTCTTGCTGCTGCTGCTGCTGCTGCTGGTGCTGCTGCTGCTGCTGCTGGTGCTGCTGCTGCTGCTGCTGCTGGGGTCTGTGGATCTGCTTCTTCGGCCTCCAGGGGCAAGCCCAGTGCTGCTGCACTAGCAGCAGCAGCAAGGCCCCACAGCTGCTGCTGCTGCCTCTGAGGAAACACTATTGCTGCTGCTCGCAGCAGCTGCAGCAGCAGCAGCCTCTCTAAGGCGCTGCTGCTGCTCGGGTACCCAGTTTCCGTTCCTGCTGCTGCTGCTGCTGCTTGCTGCAGCTGCATGCCCATCTGCTGCTGCTGCTGCAGCAGCAGGGGCCCCTCCGCCTCCCGCAGCAAAGCGGCAGTTTCAGGCCTGCCTAGCAGCTCCAGCAGCAGCAGCAGCAAGCCAATGCGTTCGTTTGCATCCAACCTACGGGGCCCCCAATCTGCCGCTGCTGCTGCTGCTGTTGCTGCTGTTGCTGCTGTTGCTGCTGCAGCAAGGGGGCCAGCAGCTGCAGCAGCACGAGAGGAGTTATCACCCCTCCCCGCAGCTGCTGCATCCGGCACGCCCGCTGCTTCTGCAGCAGCAGGAGCAGCAGCAGCAGGAGCAGCAGCAGCAGGAGCTGCTGCAGTTGCTGCTGCTGCTGCTGCTGCAATGGCCTGTATAAGGCTGCTAGCCCCCCAGCTGCGAGCCCGCTGCAGCACGAAAGAAGCAAGGGTTCTTGCTGCTAGGGCCCTAGCAGCAAAGGAGACAGTCCCTAAACAGCAGCACAAGCAGCGCAGCAGCAGCAAAAGCCACGATGCTGCTGCTGCCTCGCCATCTTTTGCTGCTTCTAGACCCGAACCCAACAGAGATCGAGGGGCCAGCTGCTGCGCTGCAGCAGCAGCAGCAGCACCACCTGCAGCAGCAGCAGCACCACCACCAGCTGCAGCAGCAGACGACTCCAGAACACGTCCATCCCTTGCGCTGCTGCTGCTGCTGCTGCTGCTGCTGCTGCTGCTCCCGCAGCAGCAGCAACAGCTCACGCTGTAGTCAGCAGGCCCTGCTGCAGCAACCGCGCGCAGCTGGGCCAGGACTGTGCTCTTGCTGCTGCTGCTGCTGCTGCTGCTGCTGCTGCTCTGCAGCAGTGCCTCAAGGGGAGGGAGGTGAGAAGCAGCAACAGAGCTGAAATCTGTGCGAGTCAGCAGCAGCAAGACAGCAACTGCTGCGTCCTGCTGCTGCTGCTGCTGCTCCTGCTGCTGCTGCTGCTGCTGCTGCTGCTTTAAAAGACCTTCAACTAAGGCAGCAGCCCCCGGGGGCCCGTGTGCTGCCAGCCCACTAACGAGCAAAGCAGTATTCTTTGGTATTACTAGCTGCTGCTGCTGCTGCTGCTGCTGCTGCTGCTGCTGTTGCTGCTGGTGTTGCAGCTGCTGGTTCTCCTGTTTCGGCAGCTCGCCTCGTTCCTGTTGCAGCTTCTGTTGCTGCTGTTGTTGCTTCTGCTGCTGCTGCTGCTGCTGCTGCTGCAGCGTGTGATCTGGAGCAGCAGCAACGAGGGGTATGAGGGCTGCTGCTAGCTGCTGCTGCAGCAATGCAGCAGCAAGAGACGAAAAGTCTATTGACAGCAGCCCGCTGCCTGTCCCCCCGCTGCAGCGCAGCGCAGCGCCGCTGCAGAAGGCGAAGGCTGCTGCTGATGCCCGCTGCGTCTGCAGCAGCAGCAGCAGCAGCAGCAGCAGCAGCAGCAGGGGTATGTTTGGGGTGGTTGGTGGTGTGCCGTTTGTCTTTGGAAGGGTTTGAGGGTTTAGGGTTTGGAGGATGTCTCTGTTTTCAAACGAGGGTTTAGGGTTTAGGGTTTAGGGTTTAGGGTTTAGGGTTTAGGGTTTGGGCCCACCTCGTCGTCAGCCCCGGCTAGCCTTTTAATTGCTGCTGCTTGGAGACTGCTTGCTGCGCTGCGCACAGGAAAATTAGCTGCGGAGACAGTTGAAATGGAGACAGCTAAAGCAGCAGCAGCAAGGGGCAGGGGGGCCCCCCCTTTCGGGTGTATAGGCACCTCCCCTATGGGGCCCCCTCCAGAGGGTACGCCTGGGGGCCCCTGCTGCTGCTGCGGCTTTGTCCTGCTGCTGCTGCTGCTGCTGCTGCTGCTGCCGTTCTTGCCGCTGCAGCTGCTGCTGCAGTTGCTGCTGCAGTTGCTGCTGAAGTTGCTGCTGCACTTGCTGCTGCAGTTGCTGCTGAAGTTGTTGCTGCAGGTGCTGCTGCAGTTGCTGCTGCAGTTGCTGCTGCAGCTGCTGCTGCAGCAGCAGCAGCGGCGCAGCGCAGCGTCTGCTGCTGCTGCTGCTGGCAGCACGTCGCATGCAGCTAACTCAGGTGCAGCAGCAACAAAAGACCTCAGCAAGTTAAGTGCATGCACTTGGGCCCCTGAAGCTGAAAAAGAGAAAAGAAAAATAATAAAAAGAAAATAAAAAGAAAAGAAGAATAATGAAAAGAAAATAAAAAGAAAAGGAGAATAATAAACAGAGAATAAAAAATAATAAAGACAGAAAATACTTTAAAAAGTACAAAGACAAAAAAGACATAAGGAGACAGACAAAAATAAGGGTCTAGGGTTTAGGGTTTAGGGTTTAGGGTTTAGGGTTTACCCTCTGAGGGTTTAGCAAAGAAGGGGCGAAGGCGGCCAGCAGCAAGAGGAAGGAGACAGGAGACAGCATGCAAAAGGAGACAGGTGTCTCCTTTCCTCCCCTCTCCAACTTTTTTAAACAGCAGCAGCAGCAGCAGCAGCAGCAGCAGCACAGGCAGCAGCAGCAGGTGATAAGCAGATACAGAC
>HG711817.1:24215-44215 GCA_000499725.1 Eimeria brunetti
AGTGCTGCCGTTGGTAGTGCTGCTGCTGTTGGTGGTGGTGCTGCTGGTTTGGCTGTTGCTGCTGCTGATGCTGCTGTTGCTGTTGCTGTTTGTTCTGCTGATGCTGCTGTTGCTGTTGCTGATGCTGCTGTTGCTGCAGCTGCTGCTGCAGCAGCTGCTGCTGTTGCTGTTTGTGTGGCTGTTGCTGCTTGTTTGCTGCTGTTGCCTCTTATTTATTTATTTTATTTATTTATTTATTTATTTTATTTTATTTTATTTTGCTTTTTATTTTTTTCAGGTTAGTTGTGGGGGGGAGCTATATCGCCTTAGAATGCGCAGGGTTTTTAGCAGGGCTAGGATATGAAGTAAGAATTAAATTAATTAATTAATTAATTAATTAATTAATTAATTAATTAATTTTTCTATTTGTTTATTATTTCTGTTTATTGATTAGTCTATTTATTTATTCTTAACATATTTTAGTTAAATACTATTTTTTTTAGGTTTATGCTGCTTATTGATCGATACTACTGCTCAATAATAAAACAGACAAATAAAGCAAACAAAATAAATAAATAAATAAATAGTAAATAGAAAACAATTAATTAATTAAATAGTTTTTCATTATTGAAATAAATTAAAAAATGTATTTTTCAAGGCTTACGCTCCCACTGCTGCTCCATACAAAAACAAAATACCACCCCAACTGAACTGACAAATAGAATATTTATTTATCTATTTATTGCTATTTATTTATTTATTTATCTATTTATTGCTATTTATTTATTTATTTATTTATTTATTTATTTATTTATTATTTATTAGGTTTATGTTGCCTATCGTTCGTTGCTGCTGCGGGGTTTCTACCGCCAACACAAACAGAACTAATAAAATAAAATACAATAAGAGAGTAAATAATAAGCATCTACTGTGTATTTATTTATAAATATTTATTTATATTAATTCATTTATATATTTCTTTATTTATTTTTTATTTATTTATTTATTTCTAGGTTTATGTTGCCTATCGTTCGCTGCTGCTGCGGGGTTGCTACCGCCAACCCAAACAAATCAAAACAAATAGAATAAAATAGAATAAGGGACTAAACACCAATGAGTTGATAAATAAATATTTATGAATTCATTTATATATATATCTATTTATATATTTATTTATTTATTTATTTTTTATTTTTAGGTTTATGTTGCCTATCGCTCGCTGCTGCTGCGGGGCTTTGATCGCCAATGCGCGGCGAAGGTGGAGGGCTGCATGCAAGAGCTGGGGGTGGGTTTTCTGCCCAAGTTTGTGGTGGTTTCGATATCGGAAAAAAAAGGGGAAAAAGGAGACGAAGGAGACAAAGGAGACAGGGCCCATCACCCCTCGTTGGCATCCCCAAAAGGAGACACTTCCCTTGGAGACACTTGCGGGCCCCCAAAAGAATTCCTCGTTTTGCTGCAGTCCACCGAAAACCCAAAATTTACCCACAGGATGGTGGTGAATACGGTGTTGTACGCGACGGGGAGGCGGGCGCAAATAGCGGGCTTAAGTGGGATTTATTTACCTATTTATTTATCTATTTATTTATTTATTTATTTATTTATTTGTTTATTTGGTTTATTTATTTGGTTTTGTTCTTCTTGTTGTGCTTTTGTTCCATCTAATGGCCCTTCGCTGCGCTTCTTTCCAAACACTGCCTTGTTGGCTATTTTTGGATTTTTGTCTCCTTTTGTCTCCTGTCTCCTTTTTTCTTTTTCTCTTTTCTCTTCGTTCTTGAAATTCTATTTATTATTCCATTTGAATATAATACTGTACAATAATATTATCCCTAATTGTTTTATTATTGATTTTTTTGTCTCCTCGCGCTGTGTCTCCTTGTCTCCTCCTGTCTCCTTTCTCCCGTCCCCTTTTTGTCTCCTTTTTGTTTATTCATTTTATTACCATTTTGTCTCTCATTTATTTATTTATTTATTTATTTATTTATTTATTTGCCTTTTATTTCAGTATTTTTAAGCCTATTTATTTATTTGGCCATATTAATTACCTCACTACCCGTTTAATCATTTAAATTTAATTGTTTACTTATCTATTTGTTTATTTATATTTATTTATTCCTTTATTCCTCTATTTATTCCTTTATTTATTTATTATTTATTTATTTATTTTTAGATTTGGAAGGAGTTGGGGTAAAAACAACTTCTGAAGGGAAAATTATTTGCGATGAAAATTCCCAAACATCTGTTCCCTCCATCTTTGCTGTTGGTGAGAATACTATTTCTTTTCTATTCCAGCTTTCACTGCTTTGGTGGCTAGCTAGCTAGCTAGCTAGCTGTCTAGCTAGCTGTCTAGCTAGCTAGCTGTCTAGCTAGCTAGCTGTCTAGCTAGCTAGCTGTCTAGCTAGCTAGCTGGCTGCCTAGGTAGTTGCCTCGCTAGCTATCTAGCTAGCTAGCTGCTTAGGTAGCTAGGTAGCTAGCTGCCTAGCTAGCTAGCTAGCTAGCTAGCTAGCTAGGCAGCTGGCTAGCTAGCTATCTAGCTAGGCAGCTAGCTAGCTAGATAGCTAGCTAGCTAGCTCGTTAGATAGGTAGGTAGAAGCGCAGCTGTCTAGACATATGGCTGCATGGCTCTCTAGCTAGCTAGCTAGCTAGCTAGCTAGCTAGCTAGCCAGCTAGCTGTCTGTGCTATGTTAGCTAGCCAGCTAGCTAGAGGTGTAGATAGAAGAAGGCAAGGAAAAAATAATAAACCCAACGGCAGCAAGTCAGAGGGTTTAACCCTTAACCCTAAACCCTAAACCCTAAACCCTCGCCGCACACAGGGGGCTCCAAAAGACGCCGATTTTTCTGCAATTGAATAATGAGCGAGTAAATAAACAAAGGGTAGAATTTCCTGTCCATTGGTGCATGTATTTTAATTCCATTTTATTTATTTTTTTGGTTTTTGTCTCCAGGAGATGTCGTCGCCAACTTCCCCGAATTAACCCCCGCTGCTATTCGCGCAGGGGAGCTCTTGGCTAGGCGTCTCTTTTCTAATTCGAAAGAAGTAGTAGGTTTTATATTTGGTTTTATTGTTTCTTTTATTGGTTTATTTAATTGGTTCTTTTGTTTATTTCTTTTTATCCTTTTATATTTGGCTTTATCTTTTTTCCTGTGGCTGTTGCTGTCTCGTACCTTTTTTTTCGGCTTTTCTCTGCCTCTGTTTTTGTTTTAATCTTTTTCTCATTTGTCTCCTTTTACGCTCTTTATTTCTACTTTTTATTTGCTTTATTTGTTTATTTGTTCTTTGGTGTTTGTTTTATTTTAATACCCTTTATTTTCATCATTTTCTCCTTTTTGCAAAAGGAGACACAAAGAAGACACTGTCTCCTTTTGTCTCCTCCTGTCTCTTTTTGTCTCCTCCTGTCTCCTTCTGTCTCCTTTTTTGTCTCCATTTGTCTTTTCCTGCCTCCTTCTGTCTCCTTTTTTGTCTCCATTTTTCTCTTTTTTGTCTCTTTTTGTCTCCTTTTTTTGTCCCCATTTGTCTCATTTTTGTCTCCTTTTGTCTCCTTTTTGTCTCCTTTTGTCTCCTTTTGTCTCCTTTTGTCTCCATTTTGTCTCCTTTTGTCTCCTTTTTGTCTCCTTTTGTCTCCTTTTGTCTTCTTCTTCAGTGTCTCCTCCACAACGCCTTATAAATATCTGACTGCTTGACAAATAAATAAATAAATAGAAATATAAAATAATAATTTAATACAATAAATATAAATAATAAAGAAAATATAGCAATAAGGATAAAGGCATAAAAAGCCATTACAATAATTTCTGCTAATTCTCTTTTGTTTATTTCTGCATGGCTTGTTTATCCCTTCCCCACTAATATATATATTAAAATATATATATTTATATTTATTTATTTGTTTATTTGTTTATTTGTTTATTTTTATTTTTATTTTAGATGAGTATAGAGAATATTCCCACTACTGTCTTTACCCCAGTAGAGTATGGCTGCGTTGGCCTTTCAGAAGAAGCAGCAATCGTAAGTTGTCTCCTTTCTGTCTCCTTTCTGTCTCCTTTTATCTGTCTCCTTTCTGTCTCCTTTCTCCTGTCTCCTTTCTGTCTCCTTTCTGTCTCCTTTCTGTCTCTTTTTCTGTCTCTTTTTCTGTCTTTTTTTCCGTCTCTTTTTTGTCCCTTTTTGTGTCCCCTTTCTCCTGTCTCCTTTCTGTCTCCTTTTTGTCCCCTTTTTGTCTCCTTTCTGTCTCCTTTCTGTCTCCTTTCTGTCTCCTTTCTGTCTCCTTTTTGTCTCCTGTCTCCTTTCTCCTGTCCCCTTTCTGTCTCCTTTCTGTCTCCTTTCCCCTGTCTCTTTTCTCCTGTCTCCTTTCTCCTGTCTCCTTTCTCCTGTCTCCTTTGTGTCTCCTTTTTGTCTCCTTTCTGTCTCCTTTAGTGTCTCCTTTTTGTCTCATTTTTGTCTCCTTTTTGTCTCCTTCCGGTGTGAGACGAAAGCATGTTTTCTTTCTGCATTTAATGGCCTAGTCTATAATGATATACCAGTTTCCATTTATTTACACTAATCCATTTATTATCTATTTATTTATTTATTTATTTATTTATTTATTTATTTATTATTTATTTATTTATTTATTTATTGGGAGAAATATGGATAAGACAACCTGTTCATTTATTTATTTACTTACTTACTTGATTCTTTTTTTTTTGGAGAAGAAATATGGGGAAGAAAGCCAATTTATGTATTTATTTATTTATTAATCAATTAATTAATTAATTAATTAATTTATTAATTAATTTATTTATTTATTTATTAGGAGAAATATGGGGAAGAAAACATCGAAGTGTACTTGAGGGAGTTTTCGCCCCTTGAGGTGTCTGCATGCCACCGGCAGAAATTGAAAACAGCAGCAGCAGCAGCAGCAGCAGCAGCAGCAGCAGCAGCAGCAGCAGCAGCAGCAGGGGGTAAAGGGGCTTCTACAGACGCAGGAGAAGGAGAGGAAGACGAATATGGCCAAGATATTTCCCCTTGTTGCCTTTCTAAACTCATTTGTCTCAAAAAAGAAAACGAAAAAATTATTGGAATTCATTTTGTGGGCCCCCAGGCGGGGGAAGTCTTGCAGGGACTGGCGTTAGCCCTTAGACTGGGGGCAACAAAGGTATTCCTTTTTGCCATTTATTCGGTTTATTTATCCATTTATTTGCCTAGTTTTGTTTAGTAATGGGTTATTTATTTATTATTTATTCATTTAATTGCTTCCTTGTTCATTTAAACGCTTATTTGGCTGTTTACGGCTTTTCTTCTTTACCCACCCTAGCTAGCCCTTAGGGCTAAGGCAGTATCTTTCATTTATTTGTTTATTTATTTATTTATTTATTTTTTATTTATTTATTTATCTGTATTTATTTATTATTTATCTGTTTATTTGCCTGTTTTTATTTTGTTCGTTTATTTGTTGGTTTATTTTGCTGCTTTTTGGTGTTTGTTTGGTTGTATACTTTTTTATAGAACCCTAGCCGTAAAGTATATTTATTTGTTTATTTATTTATTTCCTTTTTGTATTTTGTTTATTAATTTTTATTTATTTGTTTGTTTATTTTTTTGTTTTTTTGCTCGTTTTCTTGCCTTTGCTGTTAGAGGGAGAGCCTCTGGATTTATATTTATTTCTTTATTGTTTTTATTTTTTCTGTATTTTGTTTGTTGACTTCGTTGGTTGTTTGTTTATTATTATTTATTTTTTGCTTTTGTTTGTTTTCCTTTTCTGTTTTTTTGTTCTTTTTTTTGTTTTCTCCGCTTTTGTTTGTTTTTGCCGAATGTTGATGATGGTCAGGTTTTTATATTTATGCCTTTATCTTGTTTTATCTCTTAATAATAGTTATCCTACCCTCCAACACTCTCAAGGGTTTAGGGTTTAGGGTTTAGGGTTTAGGGTTTAAGATTTAGGGTTTAGGGTTTAGGGTTTAGGGTTTAGGGTTTTGGTGCAGGCGGACTTCGACAGCACGGTGGGGATACACCCCACGAATGCCGAATCTTTCATGCAATTGCAAATAACGAAAAGAAGTGGATTAAATTGGGTAGCAGCAGGCGGCTGTGGGGGAGGGAAATGTGGTTAAATAAAAAACAAAAAAAAAAACAGAAATTTTATTCCTTATATAGGCCCCCATGCATGCATGCATGCATGCATGCAGCTTATTTTGCATGCATGCATGCATGCATGCATGCAGCTTATTTTGCATGCATGCATGCGCCCGTATTTGCATGCATGCATTTTATTTGCATGCATGCACCATTATTGTGATTATTTGCATGCATTATTCCTTGCATGCATGCATGCATGCATGCATGCATGCGTGCAGATAGATTCTTTCTTTTGTTTTTCTTTTTGTAGAACCCCATGAGGCAAAAGAGGGATAGGCATTAAAGTAATAAGAAAGAATTGGATCGATGGCGATAGAGTAACAATTAAACAAATATTGTAAACAAACTGATAATGAATTAAACGAATAGATAGAGAAATATATAGAGAAACAACACAATTAAATGCATGCAAATAAACAAACCAGCTAGGCACCTGCTCTGTATACGTTTTCTATGTTTGTTTGTAATGCACATAGTAAATATATATGTTGTAAATATATAATATGGATATTAAATAGTACAGTGGAAGCAGTGGATAAGTGGATAATATCTGTAAAGGTATAACAGCGAGACGGTTGTTTTGTGTGGCTGCGCTGTAATGGTGTATTTTATTTTATTTAATTTTATATCAATTGTATTTCTCGTGAAGTGATGACTGAAGAATTTCTATGGGTTTTGTCACGAATAAGGTGAATACTATCAGCAGGTATGAATCGAGGCTGAATTTATTAGCTTTCTCCTCGTTAGAAGGGAAGAAAAAGAAATATACAACGGACAAGAAGTTTGGTTTTCCGTTTAAACCAGAAATATTCAAAAAATTCAATTTTGATGAGGATGATGGTGGCGATGCTGAGGTGTACGTACACCTGGTGGACCGATCCAGTGGCGAGGAGAGGGAAAGCTGAACAAATTGTGGGGGGTTGCGTGTTTTTTTAGGTTTTTTTTGATGATTCATGAATAAAATTGTGTATATTTCGTTAATTTCATGCGTTTAAAGCAAAATAAGCTGAATTTCCCCCAGGTTTCCACCGTTGCTCTTGGCTAGTCATCGCCAGGATCGGTTCAAGAATTCAACTCGAGCCGGTGATCGTCTGTTCAGATTTTTCTGATTTCTTCCTCCTATGTGCGCATTTAAGCAGTGAAACCTCTTTAAAACTGGTTTTATTCCCTTTGTATTTTCCTTTTCTCCCTGTTCTCCGTCTTTCTTCCCTCCAAACCCTAAACCCTAAACCCTAAACCCGCAGCCGCATCAGTCGCTGGACCACTTGATACGACTCGGCTATATCTTTCCCGTTTTTTTTTGCCTATTTCTTGTAAGCCGAATGATTTGAGGCTTTATCGTTGCTTTATTACCAGAACATGCAGCCGATTGATCTATAAGGATCACTTTCTCATTTTTTTCGGGCAGTGTCTGTCGGCTGGATTTTTCTTGAATTTCTTGTTTCCTTGAAGATGTGCGCGCCGCTGCGATACCTCCCCTTCTACTGTTTATTTATTTCTTTTCTTTTTTCTTTCCTTTCCCTCCCCCCGCGCTGCGGAGCGAAAGAAGTCAGCATCCACAGCAGCAGCAGCAGCACCTCCTCCTCCACCGCTCCGCCGACCCCCAGCCGCAGCAGCCGCAGCACCAGCAGCAGCAGCAGCAGCAGCAGCAGCAGCGTGAAGCGATGCCCGGGGAACATCCCCGTGCACCAGCAGTCGTGTACGCTGGACTTGGAGCCTGGGGAAGAAGCTGAATTCAGCTGTATGTACCCCCAGCCGCAGCACTTTCCTGAAACTGTTTTCACGTGGGAAGGGGAGGAATCGAAGGCAGCAGATGTCTTTGGAGGAGAAACGGCAATAAAGGAAGTAGGCCCCGAAAAACCCCACGTTTACAGAATTAAAATAGATAAAAATAATGCAAAAACTGCTGCAGCAGGGGTTACCTGCTCCCAAGCTGCACGTACACCCGGGCAGCCCGAAAACCAAACCCCCACAATTGAAGACGCTGCTAAAATGCAGATTCATTCCCTTGTTATTCGAGTTAATGGGGGCCCAGTCTATGCGCAGGAATACGACAGCAACGCTGCTGCTGCTGCTCCTGCTGCTGCTGCTGCTCCTGCTGCTGCTGCTGCGGCGGCGGCAGCGGCGGGAGTCCTCCTGCTGCTTCCGCTGCTCTCGTAGAGTGCAAAACAAATTCAACCCTAAACCCTAAACCCTAAACCCTAAACCCTAAACCCTAACCCTGACAGAGACAGCGGCCCTCCCTTCTTCTGCCTTTGGTGCTGGCTAGTTGTATCAAGGGGGAAGGGAGAAGTACAGAATAATATCCATTTAAGTATATATTTAAATATATATATTTAAATATATATATTTAAATATATATGTTTAAATAAACATAAATACTCTGCATGCGTTTTATTGCCTTTTTTCTCCCGCAATGAAATTGCATGCAAATCGCCGCTGCCCCTCTTTAGCTCAAAACGGATTTCCTTTTCCGGTTTTTTTAAGCAAGGGTTTAGGGTTTAGGGTTTGGGGGGTAGGGTTTAGGGTTTTGGGGTAGGGTTTAGGGTTTGGGGGGGAGGGGACATTGGTTGGTAGGATAGAGAAATAGATTTAACGCTTTTAAAGAAAAGAAAAAAAGGGTTTAGGGTTTAGGGTTTAGGGTTTGGGGTTTAGGGTTTGGGATGCAGCTTTACTGCAGCAATAGACAACAACCACTGCTAAACCCTAAACCCTAAACCCTAGAACGGTTTATTATTCTCTTTTCGCTGCTGCTTTCTCCTCGTTTTTGTTTTTTGTTTTGCTTTGTTTTTATTTTTATTTATTTTTATTTTTATTTTATTTTTATTTATTTATTTCATTTTTATTTTTAATCATTTCTTAAATTCACAAATTCTGTATGCATGCCGCTGCTGTCAATCAACACCACTTCCGCCTGGTCCCCTGAACCACAAACCCTAAACCCTAAACCCTAAACCCTAGCCTCTAAACCCTTAACCCTAAACCCTAAACCCTAAACGCTAGCCTCTAAACCCTTAACCCTAAACCCTAAACCCTAGCTGGGCAAAACTGTAGGCAGCGGGAATAGCAAGGGAGATAGCGATTACTTTCTACCCCGCAAGCCCTAAACCCTAAACCCCAAACCCTAAACCCTAAACCCCAAACCCTAAACGCCAAACCCTAAACCCTAAACCCTAAACCCTCACCGGTGTAGATATCTCTTTCTCCTGCAGAGGCGAGGACCCCTCTAACGAATTGCACGGTTTCTTCTTTTGTCATTTTTGGCCTTGGTTTCAGCTGGTTGTTTTTAGAAATCTACAAAAAAAGAAATACAATAAATAAATAAATAAATAAATATATAAATATGTAAATAAATAATATATAAATCAATATGCAAATCAAAAATAAATATGTAAAGGGATCCATAGATACAAATAAATAAATAAATAAATTAATTAATTAATTAATTAATTAATAAATAAAAAATAAATAAGAAATAGTATTGATACCATTATATATATATCTTTAACCCCCCGTTTCACTCAAGAAATAAAAAAGTATATTTATAGATAAATATATTTATTCTTATGGAGCATCTGCCTCCAATATATTTTATATTTGTAAATAAAAAGAAACAAATAAACAAAACGGAATAAAATAAATAAATAAACAAATAAACAATATTAATTCGGTTTCAATAAGAATTAAGACTAAGAAGCTGCCTGTCTCCTGCTTAAAATACTTTCTGTCTTATTACCCATCCGTAGATGCTCTATTTAACCCCTATTTGAATATAATGCAATAAAAACTAAATAAAACAAACAAAGCAAATAATAATAAATACAAATAAACAAACAAAACAAATAAATAAACGAATATTCCTTTATTATAATAAAGAAATAATAAGACGAAGGAGCTGCCAGTACCTGCTGCATAATATATCTTTAAGGAGCTTTATTTATTATCCTTTCCATTTTAATATACTTAAATTATATTTTATCGTAAAAAGCAAAGAAAATGAATGAAATTACTCCATTATCGAGGGGAGATAAAACTAAACCTGCTGCATAATATATTTTCTGCCTTATACCATCCCATAATATATCTTTAAGGAGCTCTATTTAACCCCCATTCGAATATAATTGCATTAAAAGGGAAATAAATCAAATAAACCAAAAAAATGAATAAAAATATTTGATTATCGAGGAGAGAAAGGCCTAAAGAACTGCCTGTGCGCTATATGCTGTCTAATACCAGCAAATAATATATCTTTAAGGAGCTCTATTTAACCCCCATTTGATGCTAATGCAATAAAAAGCAAAACACATCAAATAAAACAAATAAAATGAATTAAATTACCTGGTTATCGAGGAGAGAAAGGACTAAAGAACTACCCGTCCCAGCCGCGTTATATTCAGCCCGTTCGAAGGAGCCAACGGCGTCGTAGCCATACACCGCCCCTTTGCCTGTATATACACCCCAAAATGATTTAAAATTCAATTCAAAATAAACCAAAACAAAAGAAATAAATGATATTAACACAATACAGGGGGAGCTCCATAGACACCACGAAAAAAATGAACGAAAAAGCTGCACAGACACCTAAAAAAAGATTAAAATAAAGCTGCCTATACACCCCAAATTTTTCCATTCAAAAGCTGCCTATACACCCCAAAAACAAATAAAGAGGAAGCTGCCTTTACACCCCAAAAACAAATAAAAAGAAAGCTGCATAGACACCCCAAAAAGAAATAAAAAAAAAAGCTGCATAGACACCCCAAAAGAAAGGCATATTTACAAGAATACCAAGGGCATAAAAAGAAAGAACAGTAGAAAATAAATAACCAAACAACTAGCAAATAAATAAACAACTAAACAAACAAATAAATAAATAAATTAATTAATTAATTAATTAATTAATTAATGAATAAATTAATACGTAAATGAACAACTAACTAAATAAATAGATAAATAGATAAATAGATAAATGAATAAATGAATAAATGAATAAATAGATGAATAAATACATAATAAGTCGTAAATACCTTGAGCATCAACCCCAAAAAGAACATTAAAAGTGTAAAAAGGAAAAAAACGACGAGAATACAAAATAATCGACAAAAGCTGAGAAAGGGCGCCAATAGAAGGCTCTTCGCGGTGCTGGTGTTTGTACAAAGAAATACGGTACTGAACACAAACCCTAAACCCTAAACCCTAAACCCTAAACCCTAAACCCTAAACCCTAGTAATAAACCCTAGGGCATTAGTAGTCAATAATAAAGGGAATGCATAAACTGGAGAGAAAAAGAAAACTGTTAAAAATGGAAGGCAAACCGTACTCCGTAGACAATAATGAACCTTCGACCCCAAACCCTAAACCCTAAACCCTAAACCCTAAACCCTATACCCTTAACAATAGGCAAGAGACGACAAAACATAAAGTAATAAATAATAAGCAATTAACAACATGCAGCAGACAGAACGCCCTGTGAAATCACCCATAACCCTAAGCCCTAAACCCTAAAGAACAAACCCTAAACCCTAAACCCTAAACCCTAGGCGAGTAGAAGGAGAGTCATATGCACAAGTGCAAAGAAAGATAGCCAGGCAGTACAAGAAAATAAATGAATAAATAAATTAATTAATTTATTTATTACTTTACTAATTAAATTAATTAATTAAATTAATAAATGAACTAACTAGAAATAATAAATAAAATGAATAAATAAAAATAAATAAATAATATTTGTCTTTACCTGCAGCAATTTGTGTAGGGTGATAATATCAGCCTGCATCCCCGAAGAAGCGATGCTGCAGCGCGATGTCCTGCAGCAGCAGCAGCAGCAGCAGCAGCAGCAGAAGCAATATATTGTAAGCAGCAGCAGCAACAGAAACAGGAACAGCAGCAGCAACTGCAGCAGCAGCAGCAACAGCAACAAGAACAGCACCAAGAACAACAGCAAGCGCAGCAGCAACTGCAGCAGCAGCAACTGCAGCAGCAGCACCAACACAACAGCAAGAGCAGCAGCAACAGCAACAGCAGCAGCACGAGCAGCACCAGCCCCAGCAGCAGCCCCTTTAGCAGCAGCAGCCCCTTCAGCAGCAGCAGCAGCAGCCCCTGCAGCAGCAGCAGCAGCAGCCCCTGCAGCAGCAGCAGCCCCTGCAGCAGCAGCAGCAGCAGCAGCAGCAGCAGCAGCAGCAGCAGCAGCAGCAGCAGCAGGAGTAGATTACAGTTTAGTGATTTTGGATTGCATGCGGGACTGAATGGAATATCCAAGGGAAAGTCGGCTGTCTCCAACGCCAACTGCATAATCCTCCCCAGCTACACAAACCACCGTCCTAAACACAAACCCTAAACCCTAAACCCTAAACCCTAAACCCTAAACCCTTCTTAGCAGGCAGGCACGGGGGGAGGAGCGAGTCGAGCGCTCGGGCAGGGCCCAACCCTAAACCCTTAACCCTAAACCCTAAACCCTAGAGACGCGGAAACCCTAAACCCTCGCTGCAGCAGCAGGAATAAACCCTAAACCCTAGCTGCAGCAGCACGCCTAAACCCTAAACCCTAGCCCCTGCTGCTGCTGCTGCTGCTGCTGTTGCTGCTAACCCTCCGTTGTTAACGTAAGGGTTAAACCCTCCTCTGCCGTGTCTGCTGGATATTTCCACTGGCATCTGCTGCTGCTGCAGCGCCCCTGGGGTGTCTGTACAGCTTAACATCTTGCTGCTGCAGCAAATCACACAAACACAAATGCGCTGCTGCTGCTGCTGCTGCTGCTGCTGCTGCTGCTGCTTGTTTTTCTGCTGCTGCTGCGGATGCTTCTCTTGCTGCTGTTAGCGGTGGTGCTCGTGCTGCTGCAGTTGCTGCTGCTGCGGGCAGCTGCTGCTGCGGCAGCTGCTGCTGGCGTCGTCGGCTCCAGCAAACACCAGCAACAGCAGCAGCAGCAGCAGCAGCAGCAGCAGCAACAGCAACAGCAACAACCGCAGCAACAACAGCAGCAGCAGCTGCACTACTGAAAGTAAACTGCTGGATGAATGGCGTTTAAGGGTTTAGAGGGAGATATATTGTTTGGATATCTCTGGGGCTGCGGCGGGTTAGGGTTTAGGGTTTAGGGTTTCTGTGAATGTTTTAATCAGGAAAAAAGATAAATGAATAAAAAACCAAATAAATAAATAAATGAAAATAAATACAAATACAAAAATACCTACATTCTAGGTGGAAAGGAAGCAGTAATAATAATATTAGAGAGAAGTGAAAGGAGAGAAAAGATGAGATGAAAGAGGAGAGAGCAAGCAGATGCTGAGGGTTTGGATCAAAAAAATAGAACTAAATGAAATATAAATTATCAGATGAAGAAATATTCATACAAAAGGGACACAAAGTGCAAAAAAACCTGCAGCAGCAGCAGCAGCAGCAGCAGCAAGCAGCAGCAGCAACGCAGGCTGTCGGCGGTGGGGGTGTATAAGGAAGCAGTTGTCTATACACCCGAAATTGAAGGGTTGCATTCGATTAATTTAATTGTTTTTTGGTACTTATTAAACAAACAAATGCCGAAAATAAATTTAATTACAATCAGAAAAGCAGCAGCTGCATGCGCAGGGTGTCCATACACCCCAGACCTCCCCGCGGTAACTCGATTCTTTCAGACGGTACAAAAGAAGAATAAAGACAGAAAAATAGATTAAAATAATTAAATATATTTAATATACAGAATAACACAAAGTAATAGCCTATTTTCCTTCATTAATGCTTGCTGCAGCGGTGCCATTTCTTCCCTGTTCACTCCAGCTGCATATACACCCCAACACTATTTTTTTTTCAGGATTTTTCAGGTTTGTTTGCAGCCATAGAATAAACTCACCTATTAACTAAGTAATATACATATATATAACTAATTAGTGACGATAGTATATCGGCGTTTTGTTCGAACTTGTTCATTTATTTAATTGTTTAATTGCCGTTTCTATTCTGCTCTTACAAGTATATGAACAAAAGAATTTTTATATATTTTACACAACAGTATCCAATGAAATGCAACAGTAGTAAATAAATAATACTAGTGTAATCAACTACCTTTTGACTAAAACGAAAACATTTCACTATTAAACCAACCTTTTCTTATGGGAGTTTGAGGTGTACATACACTCCATTTCCTATCCTCTATTTTCTGTCTTTTTCTTCTAGACACAAACACCTTCACTGCAGCCTCGCTCTGAAATCTAAATAAAATGAAGAAGGGAAAAAGAAAAGAACAAATAAATGAATACATAAATAAATAAACAGTGGTTATTTCCCTCTCGGCAAGCTGCCTATACACCCCAGACAAACCGACGCCAGCAGCAGCTTCTTCCCACCGATAAACAAAATGCAAAAAACTCGTTTTTCTGTTTCTTCCTCCCTCCGCACTGCAAATTCCCAATCAACAAATAAAAAGATAAATCAATAAAGATACAAAATCAAAACCAACACACACCCTCACGCGACATAATACAAAAGAAACTGCAGCAGTTGCAGCAGCTGCAGCATTTGCAGCAGCTGCAGCAGCATTTGTAGCAGCTGCAGCAGATGCTGCTGCTGCTGCAGGAGCTGCTGCAGCATTGTCAGCAATGATAATGCTGCTGCAGCATTATCAGCAGCCGTTACCACCGCCGTGAGGGCTGGCTGCAGCTACGGGCCGCTGCTGTTTTCTCCACTGCTGCTGGTGCAGCAGGAGCAGCAGCAGCAGGAACTGCAGCAGCTGCAGCAGGAGCAGCAGCAGCAGGTGTGTGGTGATGGTTCTTAGAAGTCGGCATCAAGGCAGAAGGTTTGATCTGCCTTGTTCTGGACCATGATGCCGGCCTTCTGATAGTCTCCTACTCTTTTCTCGAAGAAGTTTGTTTTTCCTTGAATAGAAATCAACTCCATAAAGTCAAAGGGGTTTCTTGCATGAAATATCTTCTCGCCCCCCAGACAGGTCAAGAGCCGATCAGCAACAAACTCGATGTACTGAGACATCAGGACTGAACGGAACAGAAAAGAAGGCGAAAGATAAACAATTCCCAAAAAATGGAAGAGAACAGGAAAGAAGAAATACAGGATAGTAATAAGGTGTAGAGAAGCAAATCACTGTTAAGAGGAAACTGCTGCAGGAAGTTCTGTCTACGGATTATAATCAAATGTGAACGGAACAAAAACTTGAAATATATTCTTTGAATGCTGCAAATCTATGGCATAAGTGTTTTCTTCGGTTCTTATCAAGTTTATTGAATTCAACTTCTGTATGGATGGCTCACCGCTATTCATCCCTATAAGATCGCAAGGAAGGGCATCGCAAATAAATGCCTTCTCTACGTCGACGGCTTCTCTGACGATTCTATTCAAAACTTCAATAGAAAGTTTATTTTGCAACATGGAGTACAGCAGGCACCCGAAATCTGCATGCAGGCCTTCGTCTCGGCTGATCATTTCATTTGAGAAGGTCAGCCCTGAAAATAAAACAAAAAACAAAAAGAAAACGTAAAAACAAATATAAATAAAAATCTACAGAGAAAACCGTTCATAAAATATATCTGAAAACCGAAATCGGAAAGTCTTGAAGTGTGGCCAGGAAGCTGCGTATACACCTGAAATTTCGGGTGTATAGGCAGCTTCCCGTCCGGTGCATACTTACCCGGCATCAACCCTCTTTTTTTCAGCCAGAAGATGGCGCAGAAAGAACCCGAAAATAGAATTCCTTCAACGCAGCAGAAGGCCACCAATCTTTCGGCGAAAGATTTATTTTTATTGATCCACTTTGCTGCCCAGGCAGCCTTGATTGCCACTGCAGGAATGTTGTGAATTGCGTTGAAGAGATGGTCTTTCTCTTCGTCGCTTCGGATATAGTTGTCGATCAACAGACTAAACAAGCAAAAAAAAAACGCATGCACCCCGACATGGTGCGCCTACACCAAACACCTGATGCTGCTGTTGCCGCTTTTGCTGCTGCTGCTCCTGCCTTCTTATAAGAGTAATATCGCTTCTGTTCTAATTTTAGGGTTTAGGGCTTGCATGTAGAAGCTTGCATGCATCTGCACGTTTTCGCTGCTGTCCACTTGCATTCTGCTGCTTACTTGCATTTATTCAAATAGCTGTTGCTTGCTCTTCTCTTATTATTACTCGGTAATTATATCGAAAGCTATTTAAGGATTCACAATTAGACTACTAAATAACCCATATATAGTTTAATTCGACAAACCTCTATGTGTATATATACATATATATCTATACACATATATATATGTATATAGATATATCTCCTCGTCTACTTGAATCTAGAGCAATTGCTAATTATCTATTTGATTATCAAATGAAACGTATCTATCATTTATTTTGACAAACCTGTATGTTTCTGAATGGATATTTTCTACAGCAATTTGAAAAGCATAAAAACTTCGAGCTTCGGGGATTTGCACCTCCGACATAAACCTCTCCGCCAAATTTTCCATAACTATCCCGTCGCTGTTCAAACAAAATACAGAAATATAATTGCATATTATGGATACTATGGATTTTGCAGGAATATTAAAGCTCTAATGCAGAGGGAATATATATATATATTGCTATATATATATATATATATATTGCAGAAATGTTAAAGCTCTAATGCAGAGGGAATATATATATATATTGCCATATATATATATATATTGCAGGAATATTAAAGCTCTAATGCAGAGGGAATATATATATATATATGTATAAATATACATATATCTATTTATGTATTATGGATTTAAATGTAATTACCTGGCGGCAAAGAAAGCAAGAACATGTTTAATAAAATGCTGCTCTTTTTCTTCAAGTTTCTCCCAGTCCGTTAAATCCGCCTGCATGTCGATTTCTTCGGCAGTCCAGAAAGAAGCCTCTGCTTTCTTGTACATTTCCCACACTTGCGAGTGAACAATTGGCAGCAAAACCTGAAAAATACACACAGTGTATGTTATTTTTACATTATATTTCTATTTCCATGCAGTTTAATGCTTTAAATGAACCCATTTGTCAAGAAAAAGAATTTAAAAACAAGTTCATGGAGAAATTCACAAAAATTGCAAACACCTGCCTCTGTCTGTCGTCTCTCTTAAGACCAACTAATGCAAGCTCAGAAACTATCATAATAGAATTGAAAAATAATAATAATAATATATATATTTATACAGAACATAAGTTTATATATAACACTGCTAGCTGAGCAGCATAACGGTAATGTATAATTAATACATCAATAGATAATACTGCGGGCCCAGAGGCAGATGATTGATACACAAAAAATACAATTACATATAATGCAACTGAATCAGCAGCAGGGGATTAATATATAATAAATATACATAATACTGTCAGCTCAGAGGCCGATGAATGATGAAGACTCTAAACCCTAAACCCCAAACCCTAGAATATAAGGATACAAACATGTATAAATATAAATATGCATCTGCAGTCCCACCCATCTTCTTGGGTTGGGTCTCAGTAGGGGTTCATCTTTTTCTTTTTCAATTAGATTTCTTGAATATTCCTTTTCTTCTTCTGTTGACAATTTCTCAGCAATTTCTGCCAGCTTCTGAGGATCGGAGGCGGCGTCCAAGACCTCCGCTGCGTCTTTCCAAGAAATCGTCATTGGCGAGGATTTAAAAAAGAAATGATTCAAGAAAGAGAGGGGAAACTGCAATCCGGTATGAAAATCGAGCGTCCAGACACCGCGTGCAGCCGGCGGATCAGGGGCCGATCTTCACCTTTCGTGGCCGTTTCAGAGAGAAAATTGGACAGAATCAGAAAGTACAGAAGAAAATATTAACACTGATCCAAGAAATTCTGAAAAAGAGCAGCAAAAACCCTGTGAATCGCTGCAGCGGAGGTCCCAGCGGCGAGCATCGGCGAATCCGCACAGCAAGAGGTAGAGAGGCACCTGACGGTATTCAGTGCAATAAAAACAGTATTTTCGTTTTTTTCATGAATTAAAATCTGAAAATTTTTCTTTTCGATCAAATTCACTCTTGAACTCTGCTGCTGCTCGCCGTCAGGGTGGTAGTGCGTGCGGGGTTGGTGGCAGCTGCTGGGGGTTGTTGTTTTTATTGTTCGTGTTTGTTCTTTCCTCTTCAATAGCAAATACAGTATTTATTTGAATTAAATTCATCATTTTTAAACTTGAACCATTCCAAAACGCACTTCCGAACTTGAACACACCTACCAAACCCTAAACCCTAAACCCTAAACCCTAACCGTGGAGTAGCAAAGCCAACACCCTGTGCGATTGTATGGAGAGGAGTTTGCTGCACCTCTCTCCTTCGTTGCCCTGAATCCGCAACGCTGCAGCCTAAACCCTAAACCCTAAACCCTAGGCTCCAGCCCTTCGCATTACTAGCCCCAAACCCTAAACCCTCCCCCGCCCTCTATCCCGCCCCACACCAATTTGCTGCAACAGGGGCTCTTACTAATTGTTCTTAGGCCTGTCTTAGGCAAGGCGGCCCTTAGCAACGATATAAGCAGACAATAGAGATAATAAGACAGGAATGTGGCATATACATAATGTATATATATATATAAATATAAATATATAGATATATAGATATATATAGAAATAGATTTAAAAATAGATATACAAATAGATATACAGATATATGTTTGTATATAATGTGTATAAACAAATATACAAATATATCTGAACAGTTTTCCTTATGTACATATATATATATATATATATATATATATATATATATATATATATATATATATATATATATATATATATATGCAAATATATATTTGTATATATTGAATAAGGCTTGAACCTCTATAAGAAACGAATCCCTTTGCCTGTCTCAGAGAAAGGAGACAGTCCCTCCCTGCTGTCTCCTTTTCTGTCCCCTTTTTCTGTTCCTTTCTGTCTCTGTTTAGGGTTTAGGGTTTAGGGTTTAATCTCTTTCTCTGTCTTTCCCTGTCTCCTTTTCTGTCTCCTTTCTTTCTGCTGCTGCTGCTGCTGCTGCTGCCTCCGACGGCACAAAATAAATAACTACTGAAACCCTAAACCCTCCTCAAACCCTCAACCCTAAACCCACTGCAAACCCTAAACCCTTAGCCCTCTTTCCAGCCATAGACCCTCTTGAAGTACTAAACCCTAAACCCTAAACCTAAACCCTTTGTTGTTTTCTTTTGTCTCCTGTCTCCTGTCTCCTTTTTTGTCTCCTTTCCTCTGCTGTCTTTTTAAGTCTGCTGTTTGTCTCGAGCTGTTTGTTTTCTTCTAGGGTTTAGGGTTTAGGGTTTACGTTTGCTTGGTTTGGCTCCTCATGCCACTACTACTCGGTGGGGAGGAACCCTAGGCCATAGACCCTAAACCCTAAACCCTAGAGAACTGAAACCATCTTTTAGAGAAGTCGGGCCAATTTACCCTAAACCCTAAACCCTAGTTTAATGATCTGCTTCAAAACCCCAAGCCCTAGCTGAATGATATGTTTGTAAACCATAAACCCTAGTTGGGTTCTAAACCCTAAACCCTAGAAGAAGAACCTTCGCATCTCATACTTTCCCCTTCCTCCGCAACCCTAAACCCTAAACCCTAAACCCTAAACCCTAGAAACCTCCCAACATTGAAACCACTGGAGAACCAGCAAGGGTTTTTCTTTTTTCTGATTTTTTCATTTACACTTTCTTATTTGCGGTTGGCGCCTCAGCAGTCATTGCTTCTCTACTAGGCACATAGGAAATTAGGATTAAGAGGGTTTAGGGTTTAGGGTTTAGGGTTTAGAGAACGTTTTTCACATGTCGGCACAGCCAGGTGATTACGCTCTGCACGCTGGCGCGTAAACCCTAAACCCTAAACCCTAAACTCTAAACCCTAGAGAGGGGTTTAAGGCTTCCAGCCCTTTATGAGAAAGTGTGAATAATCGGCCAACAAAAACAAGGGCTGTTAGAGGGACAGAAGCAACT
>HG711821.1:14672-25638 GCA_000499725.1 Eimeria brunetti
AGCTGCTGCTGTATTTCTCCCGTTAGCTTCTATATAGATATTTCTCTAAACTAAACAAATTAATTTAATTAACATTTCTGTTGTTATAGTCTCCTCACCCCCTAACTGCGTTTCTCCTTACTTTTCCGCTGCTACACCTCAATGTACACCTGAAACTGCATCATTAGCGGCAAGCATATTCGGGGCAGCTGCTGCAGAAGCCTAATAGCAGCAGCCGGCAGCAGCGGCAGCAGCAGCAGCGGCAGCAGTTGCTGCTGCTGCCGGCGCTGCAGCAGCAACCAGGAGCAGCCTGATGCCATTTCGCAACAGCAGCAGCAGCAGCAGCAGTTAGCAACGAAATCTGTTCTTCTTTGGAGTTTACCTCCACCTCTGTGGGGTGTACGTACACCTCAATGGCGCTACGCTTCCTGCTGCCCCGGGTGCCTGCTCGGTTCTCTTTCATCTGCGCTCGCGATAGCCCCTGCTGCTGCTGCTGCTGGCAGCAGTTGCTGCTGCAGCAGCAGCGCTCCACGTATACATCCCATTCTGCCGCAGCAGCAGCAGCGGATCCAGCTGCTGCTGCAGTGAAAGAGGCCCACGCAGCAGCAGCAGCAGCAGCCGGCGGGGTCACCCGCGGCACGGTAGACACCAACAGCGGCAGCAACACCAGCACCCGCAGCAGCGGCAGCAGCAGCAACAACACCAGCAACGGCAGCGGCAGCAGCAGCAGCCGCAGCAACAACGACAGCAACAGCAGTACAAACAGCAGCAGCAGCAGCAGCAGCAGCATTGACAGCAACAGGCTCAGTGGAGTGTTTGGAAAGGAAATAATTTGGGGGGCGCAAATTCGGCAACGAAACTCAAGCAAAAGAATCCCATTTAAAGTACACCGCACAGGTCAGCAGCAGAAGCAGCAGCAGCACAAGCAGCAGCAGCAGCAGCAGCAACAGCAGTAGCAGCGGCAGCAGTAGCAGCACGAGCACCAGTAGCAGAATAGTTGTAATGAAAGCAGCAGCAGAGAAACCAGAGGCAACAGCAGCACGAGGAGGCAGCGCGAATAAAAACCAGCAGAAGCCGAAGCAGCAGCAGCTGCAGCAGCAGCAGCAGCAGCAGCTGTTATTTTCTCTTGTGATTTTATTGCAGCTTCAGGAAACTATCCTGTTTATTTTGTTTGGGGTTTTAAAAGAAATAAACTGCAGACTATTGTGCGAAAAGTCAGTGGAGACAGACAAGTACGTTCAAACAGAATAAAAACAAGAAAAATATATTTAATTAATTAATAAATACATAAATAAATATATTAATTAATTATATAAATGTATATATATATAGATCTATTTCCTTGCCCTTAGATATAATTCATCAGTTAATTGGTATATGAATTAATTAGTATATTCCCTTTTATTTGGTTTTTAGGCTTTTATAGAAGAACTCCGTATTCTCTGTAGTTGCCCCGTGTATGAAGGTGAAAATTGCATTATTATTTCTGGAAACAAAAAGGCAATAGTTAAACAGGTGCGTATACACCCCAAACCTGCGCATACACCGCAGAGAAAGAGAGAGCTGCAGCAGACAGAACGCCACCAGCCAGCAGCAGCAGAAGCAATACAAGCAGCAGCAATAGCAGCAGCAGCAGCAAATACAGCAGCAGCAAATGGCCTAATGCTTCCGGAAAGGCAAGAGCCTCTCATCGCATATCTGTTGCTGCTGTTGCTCCTGCTGCTGCTGTTGGTGCTGCTGCTGCTGCTGCTGCTGCTGCTTCTGTGCGTCTGTAGTGGCTAGAAGAACTCGGCTTCTAAGGCGGCAGCGGAGGAGCTGCGCAGCAAGCTGTAGCTAGCTGTAGCTAGCCGTAGCTAGCTACAGCTAGCCACGAAGGGTTGTTGCTGCTGCTGCTGCAGGTTGCAGGAAGCAGCGGCTCTGCATTTGTAGATTCAGTTTGAATTTATTTTGTGATATTTCCTCTCGTTTTCTTTTTATTCACTTTGATTTTATTTGTTCTTTTTTATTTTGTTCGTTTTATTGCACATTGCTTCTATCACTAGGGGGAAGCCTAACGCTTTTTGAATTTATACATATATTGTGTATTGTTGTCTTTTAACACTTTATTATTTTGTTTTTCGTTTCTCTTTTCATTTATCTCCATTAACAGACTAACCTGCGCATTCAATTAAGAATAATGGGTGAACAGCAACTGTACGTACACCCCAAATATAGTGATGAAGGCTGATGCCACAACAGGAAATAGATAGCTGGCTAGCTAGCTACCTAGCTAGCTAGCTACTCAGTGAACTTGTTGCCTGGTTACCGAACAAGACAACTAAGGGGCTTAAGTGCGGGATCAATATCTAACTAGCCAGCAGGCTGCAGCTTATCTTCTCGCTGCTGCTGCTGCCGATGCTGCTGCTGCCGCTGCTGCTGCGTTGTTGTTTGAATTGAAGGAGGCTAGTAGGTTCATAATGCACTGGATTTGTTCTTATTCAATGGAAGAGGGCACAGCAGTTCAGTGTATTGATTTATCTCTTTAGTTTATTATTGTTAGTCTATTGTTGTATTAGTTTCTTTCCTTAGCACAATTCAGTAGTTTGTTTCTTTTGCTGTTTTTGCATGTATGTTTCAACCCTTACAAGCCACAGCCTACACCAATGCACTAGCTGTATGAATTTCTTAACCCCCCATAATATTGAAATAAAGTACTAAGGAGTTCAGTCATACCTTCTCTACCTACAGCAGCTATAGCAGCTGCTTGTATCTGCAGCAGCTGGCAACAGATCGCCTCGCTCATTTCTAGGGGCTATGAGAGCTGACAAAAGTGTAAGAAACAGCTGACAGCCACAGGCCCTTAGAAAGGACAGATTCAAAGCCTAAAGACAGGGATAGGGGGGCAGTCCGAGACAGGTAGCAGAAAGCAAGAACAGCCATACCCTCCTGCCTCATACGTTAGAGCAGTTCAGAATTAATAGGCGCTAGTTGGGAGGTTATAGGTAGTCTGTAAGCTTACTGCAGTATAGACGGCAACAGCCCACAGAATTTGCTATAGAAGGGGTAACTGCAGATTCACTGTGCAGCAGTGACAAGGCGCAAGAGAAGTAAATATTCAACTAATAATAATTAAATAGTCGAATAATAATAATAATACCCTTGGAGATGAGAAGGAGAAGCATTTTGTTGACTGACCGACGGAGCGGCCGCAGCCCCAACGGCAGTCGCGGCGAATATTGTACATTTATTTGCATTAAACTTCACCTTTCTTGAGTTTATTCTTTTTCTAGATGTTGAATAGTCCCAGAAGAATAAATTAAAGCGGTTTCTCTCCTCTACGATGTCTCGCGCGGTGTATGCGAAGATCTGGGCTTCCACAGCTCAGTTTCAACAGCGGCGCCACTACGCCTGGTACCAAGTCGGGTGCGTTTTCTCCCTTTTTTCTTTAATTTAAGTACTTTGTAGAGCTTGCAAATACTCTGAAATGCATGCATGCAAAAAATTGGGTCAAAATGATCGTAGATTTGCTGCAGATCGCCGCATGGCTGCAGCACATGACAACACCGTGGACACTAGAAACTTGAATGCTGCTTATTTTCTTCTGCTTTTCGCTGAAATAACACCAATATTAAGGAAAGGGTTGCAGCTGCTGAATTGCGTTAAGACCCCTTCACTGGGGCATCTGCTGCATCTCTATACCCATATGTATACATATGCATATATATATATATACATATGCATGTATTTATATCTGTATCTATCGATCTGTTTCTATACCTAAGCATATGGAGTCTTTCTCTCTCTCCGTTTGTGTGTATATATTATGCGAGGTGAATACACATGCAAATAAATAAAAATATATACCCCATGCATTGGAATGTGTGTATTTGCTGCGGATGCATTTGTTGTTTTAAAGTGTTAACATGCAAGTATTCAATATTGCCTATGAACACGAATTTGAACAAATCATGTGTGTATCAGGTTTCAGCGATAATAAGCCGAATAAATTGTGTTCCCAATCCAACATAAGAAACCAATTCAACTTTTTTGAATGTGCTTCTTGAATTTGAATTTTCCTTAGGTCGCGCGTCGGCATGTGGGCAGTGCCGGCAGGCATCTGGTTCTCATGGCTCCTCTTTCCCGCCCTGCCGGAGGAATATCGGCGGGCGATTACTTTGGGCATTTGGAGGAAGCCGGACGTCGGGACGGGGTCGACGGAGTTTTGATCTGTTTCTTTCCTTGCTTTCCAGCTCTATGAGGCCCTATCTCTACTACAGTTCAAATATAATAATGTTTATTGTTTATTCTTGCATCTCTTCATCCGCTTATTCTAACTCTTAGTAGCCTCTCTTCTACGGCACTCCTTGCGTGGCTCTACAACGCAGCAGCGCTTTAGGCTGGCAGCAGCAGCAACAGCAACAGCAGAGTAGCAGCAACAGCAGCAGCAACGGCAGCAGCAACAGCCGCAACAGCAGCAACAGCAGAAGAAGGCCAGCAGCAGCAACAGCAACAGAGCGGCAGCAGCAACAGCAGCGATGAACTGCAATAAAGGTGGAGGCAATTCTTCTTGTTGCTGGGGCCGCCTAGAGTATATCTGTGGCGAGCCCGCCCTAAACCCTAAGACCCAAATGCATTTGATTAAAATGTTATTTTTTAGCTGTCTGCAAGATTGGTGCAAATAGATAAACAAAAACAGAAAGAAAATGACGAAGAGCTGCTTCTGCCATATCTTTCTGCTGCTTCCTGTCCATTTTTTCTCATTTTCTTTGCCTGTATAAAACTGCTCTAACTCTTTTGCCTCCATAAATTTCATTTTTCTTCGGTTTTCTTCATTGAGTCCAAACTGCAACAGACAAAATAAATTTGAATTAGAATAAAGTTAAAGGGGGTGCAGATGCGAGTGCATGTAAGCAGACTGTTGCGAGAAAGGGGTTTAGCGCTCCGTCTTGGCGTTTTATCTCTATAGATGTAAATGCAACTATTAATAAATTGAAAATTAAAGTTTCAACCTACTAGAAAATTTAAGCTGAAGGCATAGGGCTCAGGGCTTTTAGAATACTTATAACGGAGGGGTCAATTTCAGTCTTACAGAGGATTAGGCTGCATGCAATTTTTGTATAATTGTAATATAATGTCAACTTAGTATAGTATTGTATAGTACAATAATAATGTAAAACAATACAATATATTGCATTGTAAGTAGGACCCTTAGTCTGCATGCATTTTGCCCTACCTCTGCATGCACTGGGTTAAGGATTTTTCTTGCAATATTCTTGGGGCTGTAGGCTGCGGGCTGGGATATTGAATTTCACGTTTTTTCTTTCTGTACTATTATCAACATTATATATATTAATACATATAATATATAGTAGTATAGCTGTTCTGTGTAATACGTATATTTATAGTATATATATTACACACTGCAGCTTATAGTATTATACATCCATTACAATTGGGACAAATTATATATTTAATTGTTATCAGCTGCTATTATAAATGCAACAAATAGACTGCATGCAGTGATAGTTTTCTTGAGGCTTGGGGCAGCAAGGGGAAACAAAAGCAAGAAAGTAGGGACAAATCGTCGCTGTTAATCCTTTAGAGCGAAACGAAACAGAAAAATAGAAAGAACAGAGAACCTGCTGCAGAGGAGACAGCCAGCAGAGACACAGAGAAAAGCCAGAAACAGGAGACAGGAGACAGCAGCAGACAGAGCGGAAAGCGGCAGATAAACATTGGAGACAAACAAGCAAACAAGTAAAAGAAAAAAATAACAGAAATAACAGCATGTCTCCTCTTTATCTACTGTCTCTTCGTATTCTCTATCTCTACTGCAAAATGTTTAATACGAATTTACTATCGCTTGGCAGGTATCAATGCAACAAAGCCCAAACAAAAAATAATAAACACGCAGCAACTCACACTGCTGCACAGCGTCCTGCTGCAGCTGCTGCTGCAGCTGTTTCTGCAGAAGCTGCTGCTGCTGCTGCCCTCCCGGGACATTGCTGCTGCTGCAGTTGCTGGAGCAGCGGCTGCGTGCTTCTGCTGCAGCAGGTGCAGCTGCATCAGCAGCAGCAGTTGCTGCAGCAGCTGTTGCTGCATCAGGTAACAAGGAGTGGTGGGAAGCTGCCTCAGTAAGGCTGGGCTGAGGCTGTATGTGTTTTGTGTGCGATATTAATTTGCTTCATTTGTTTGCCGCTTTCTGGGGCAGCTTTGTTTGGTGCTGCTGCTGCAGAGGTGTTTGCTCAATTTGGGGTGTATAGGGAGGTGGTGTGCTGGTATGTATATATTGTTTTGCTCTGCTTTGTTTTGTCTTTAGTCTACATCTTCTATCATGCTTTTGAATAGCTGTCTAGTGGTTAGCATCTCAGTAGTGATGATAAGATATTGAATTCTTGCATTTTCTGGGTTTCTGTTGGGTTTCTCTTTTCCTTGTGCTTCCATTTCATTCAGCCTTCGTATGGCTGCTATTTCTGCATGCGAGACGCCGCCTATATAAAACATTAGCACGAGGAGAGGGGGGGGAGCAGGGGGAGGGGCACCTGCAGCATCAGCAGCGGCCCCTTCACCTGAACTCGCCTGCTGCTGCTGCTGCTGTTGCTGCTGCTGCTGCTGCTGGCGCCGTTGCGGCTGCAACTGCGGCTGCTGCTGCCTTATCTCTAGAGCTGGGCCCCACAAACTGTTCAACACGTCGGGGATCGCCCGCCAGCCCACGGGCGTCTCGTGCAGCAGCTGCAGCAACCTGTACATACACCCCACAGCAGCAGCAACACCTGCTGCTGCCTTTTGCATCGGCTGTTCTCTAGCGCTGAGAAGGCCTACAGCCTCAGCAGACACCCCCGCGTCACGCATGCATTCTATGAATGCTATTATTACTATAATAATAATAATAATAATAATAATAATAATAATAATAATAATAATAATAATAATAATAATAATATTATTATTATTATTATTATTATTATATAATATAATAATTACTGTTTAGTCTATACAGCAGAGGTGTCTATACAGCAAATGTGCCTATACAGCAGAGGTGCCTATACAGCTGGTTAGGGGTTTGTGTTGTTACCTGACAGAGAGAGGGGCATAGCCAGAGCAGACGTAAGCAATATCCTTCATAGCGTGTTGTTCATCAACCATTAGTTTGCATTTTTCTCTGACAAACTTCCAGGCCTCAGGCCCTGCCTCTCCCCCCCCTCCTGCCTTTGCCTTCTTCACTGGGTTTTGTTCTCTTAGCAGCCCCACCCGCTGCATGCATGCAATGCGCCGCAGCTCCCTAGTCCCGTGCTGCTGCACCAGTGCATGCAGCAGCGGCTTCAGCTGGGCCCCCTTAATGCCCCCCCCCGTCAAGGAGTAGAGACAGAGCAGTCTATACACCTCGTCGAGGGTGGTGGCAGCAGCAGAGCAGCAGCCGGAAGCAGCAGCAGCCTCTGTTGCAGCAGATTCGTCTATCAGCTTCTCAAACAGCTCGGTGGTGCTGCTGCTGCTGCTGCTGCCCCGCAGCAGCCCCTGCTCATAGGCCAGGGTCCCCTGCAGCAGCTTGTCTTCTAGACAGAGTCTACTGTGGTAGTTTGGGTCTCTAGAGACAGCAGCAATAAAGGAAGCTAGTTTAACATGCATGCTTAGAGATGCATGCTCCTGCTGCTTCAGTTTGAATTGAACCATAAAGGAACTAATATCCTCTATGGTCCTTAGTCTCTCTTTTAAGGCATATGTCTCCTTTATCTCGCTAGCAATACTATGCAGCAGTCCCCCCACTTCAGTCTGATGTAAATCTCTTAAGCTCCTAAACAAACTGTCTCCCTGCAGCGGCAGCCGCTGTCCCTTTCCCCTTTCAATCATTACGCTGCTGCCTGCTGCTGCTCCTGTGAGGGAGGGAGACACGATGCCTTCGCTCAGAGACTCCTGCTGCTGCTGCTGCTCCGGGTGCTGCTGCTGCTCCTGCTGCTGCTGCTGCTGCTGCTGCTGCAGCAGGTGTCTAGGCACCTCTAGACAGGCACCTTCTACCCCCAAGGTGCTGTCTAATAAACCCTGATAAGTAAAATCTGTACAAAGAGGGGTCACTAGGTCAACGCGTCTATCAAACAAAACAGCCATATAAGGTGCATGCGGCAGCGAGAGCCTGCATCTGCTGCTGCTGCTGCTGCTGCTGCTGCTGCTAGCGCCCCACCCCCCGTCCCCGGCCTCTGCTGCGCCTGCGTCCTCCCCAGCAGGAACTCGCAGCCCCACACCCCCACTGCTGCTGCTGCTGCTGCTGCTGCCTGGGAATAAGGGCTGAGCCAAGCCGCAGTCCTCTGCGTCTAAGACAGAATACACTGGAGGCACAGGGGGGGGGGAGGGTTCATCGTGTAAGGGCGAGGTTTGGCCCAAGGGGTGGGGGCCTTCGAAGAGCTGCCGCTGCTGCTGCTGCTGCTGTTGCTGCTGCTGCTGCTGCTTCCGCTTCTGGATCAAGAAATCGCTCACCGCCTTCGCTGCACTGCCGATGCAACGGAGGTGCGGAATGAGCCGCTGCTGCGGCAGCTTCGGCTGCTGCAGCGGCTGCAGCAGCACCTGCTGCGGCTGCTGCTGCTGCTGCTGCTGCAGCACGTCCAGTGCATTTGCTACTGTCTTGCATAAGGAAGCATCGCCTTGAGCATGAAAAGATCTAAAAAAGTTGGGAAGTTCAAGAGACAGCACATCGCGTTCAACAGGAAAAAGTTGAATGGGGCAGTGTGTCACCACCACACAATCTGGGCTCACGCTGCTGCTGCTGCTGCTGCTGCTGCTGTTGTTGCTGTGGTTGCTGCTGCAGCTTTCTGGACTCTCGTTGGCCGTGAGAGGCAGCAGCGAGTTGCCGAGGTTGGAGATAAGAGCAGCAGCAGCAGCAGGCAGCAATGAGGGCCCCGCCCGCTGCTCTGTAGTGTTTGCTGCATTAGGGGCTGAAAGGAGACGGCGTATTTCACTTGCTATAAATTCAGAAGGCTCAGGAATTAAAACAATAAGATATCTCCTGCCGCTTCTGGCTGCAATGGGGGGTAAGGGAAACCGCCACAGCAGCGCAGGGTCTGCTGCAGCGTCTGGGCCCCCTGCTGCAGCAGCAGCAGCAGCTGCAGCAGCGCCTGGTGCTCCTGCTGCTGCTGCTGCTGCAGAAGGGGGCTGGGCTGGAGGGAAGTTCTGTTCAATGTAGTTAATGTGGCGGAGGATAAGAGGGAGGCGAGAGAGGCGGGGGCGACAGACAAAAACAACAGTAGGGGCATGGGCTGTCTGCAGCGGGAGAGAAGACAGGGCAATAGGAAAGGCCGCTAAGGCGAAGCAGCGCTCTACCCCGTGCTGCAGCAGCGAAGAAGCATCGGTGAGGTGAGAAAGAGGAAAGGCTAGACTGTCTTCCAATATGAACAGCTTCAGCCCCTGAATAGTGCTGAGCCCGTCTAGTAGCATCCGTCTGTAGTGCGAGGAAACTGCTGCCACCGTGCTGCCCACCACATCCACCTGCGGAGGTGTCGATACACCCCGCGCTCCTGCAGAGGCAGCAGCCAAACTAGCGCCATTTTCCTGAGGCAGATGCGAAGGGCCGTTCACCCACTCCGGCCTCATCAGGCAGCTGCTGCTGTTCCTCTCTGCTCTGCTGCAGCTTTCTTCTCGTGTAGTTCTCTAGTTGCCACTGCTATAGACAGGCAGAAACGAGAAGGGAAACCCTCAGCTTCCCGAGCACAGACAGCAGCAAAGATAGGATTCAAGACAGCAGCTAGCAGCAGCTGAGGGCGATCCTGCTACTGCTAATGGGCCGCTGCGAGCGGCTGTGCTGCAGGTTGCTGCTGCCCTGCTTGCATATGTCACAGGGCCAGCTCAAAGAAGCAGAGGAAGAGGGGAGGAAAAGAAATGAAGATGAAACGACTCAAAGCAAGACACTGAACGGAACGCCGCTAAGGAGGGCACTGGCCGTTGCTTCCTCCTTGAGGGAAGGAGAGGAAGACGAAGAATTAATCTGAATTTGTCGCAGAAACAAAAAAAGAGAAACACAGGCAAAGGTTTCTGTAGGTTTCTGCTCGCATTTGAACTCAACATGAAAGTCGGGGCTGCTCCTCGCCGCGTCTTCACTGCATGCAGTAGGTGTCTGCCTTCGTTTCCTCGAAAAGAGCTGGATTTGAATACCCCGTATACTGTAACTATTTTTGACTAAGGGTTTCCAATTGAATCACCAACGCCGAATTTCCCTCGGCTGTACAGACACCCCACAACGGACCACCTCGCCGCGGCCAGGCCGCCGCATTCTTCTCTGCGTACGTATTTCCAGTAAAAGACGAATTTTTTCCTTAGTATCAATAATAAACTCCTTTTAATATTGTTTTTGGCCTCTGATGCCTTAGAAGCCTTGAACGGATCTGAGGATCCTCCCCTTCCCATCCCTCGCTGGCTGGATGCTCCCTGTTCCGGCTGCTGAGACGGCTGAAAATCTCTTGAAGTATCCTTTAGCAACTGTTAAATAACTTGCATAATATAGAAGAAGTGTTATTTTTTGAAATTGTGGATGTATGCGTCCTAAGAACCTTTTGTACTTTTTCCCAGTCGTACGCAGCAGGCGCGTTTCTGAACTAGGCGCCCTCCTCATGCTGCATCTGATGCTTTACTTAATTTTATTTGAATATTTCACTTGATTTCGCTGATTTTCCATTGTCCTGGTGTGTATGTGTGTGTGTTTGCCCGCAGGTGTGGGTGCGGCAGCCAGATTTTGCCTACTGTGTGCAGGCTGTGCGCAGCATTTCTCTTGATTTGACGACCCCCTTCCCTTTTTTTCTTTTCCTATTAAACTGTTTATTCCTTCTCGCTTGCGTCCGCTTACCTCGGCGCTTTAACCCCTTGTCTACTGTGTCCCCTGTGTCTTCCTCTGTTAACTCTCTCCTGCGGCGGCTGTCTCCTTTCGTTGCCCTTTCCAGTTTTCCCGCCCCCAGAGGCAAGCAGCAGCTGCACGCGGATGCATGCATGCATGCATGCATGCATGCACCCGCCGTGTCTCAGCCTCTGT
>HG711821.1:31072-112651 GCA_000499725.1 Eimeria brunetti
TTGGTTTAGTACGCATGTTTGCTATTTGAAAGGTCATATCCTTGTCTTGCATTTCGTTGCCGCCTGTAGTTATAATTATTGGTTATTCCAGTAGATCACTAGTTCTTTTCTACGGCAAAGCTTGCACCTTAAATTCAAAGGAATTCTGAGTTCTGAATCATATCATATCTAATAGATATAAGTTTATATGTGACTAGTTTCATATACGTTTTAACACTTTGCAGTTCCTAGTTGGATCCTATAGACAAGCAGCTGGCTTCTACACCGCATCCCCTTCACTGTTTCTTGTTGCAATAGAAGACACACGAAGGCATTGCTAATTTCAGGGTTGGTTCAACTGGAGGTCGTCTGTATATTTAGTGTTGATACGGCGAATGGAGGAAGAGTGAACACAACGAAACAGGAGGGGTGTTAGGGTTTGTGGGGACTATATATATTGTATACATATGTGTATGTGCTTTCTCCTGCTTTGTAGTAGGAAAAGGGAGGCAAATATAGAACGTGTAGGCTTAGAAGGCGGTGCAGTTTAGACAACGTGAAACACTAAAATGGAGTGCATCAGCGATGCCATGCCATTCCTTACACAACAACCGAATTCTAAGGAAGTGGCATATTCTGAAGGCCGTTTATCAACCGGTGGACAAGACAGCGGTGATTGTTTGCTGCCCCTCCAGTTCAATTCGATGCACTGATCCGTCAGTGTCTTTGCAGTATTCCTTTCCTCGCTCCACGTCATGGTATTCGTCTATTTGTACTCGCTACAGTATTCCTTTACTATCTAGAGGTCAAGGTCCTCCTTTTCTTCTAGCAAATGACTCATATCTTGCTTTCTACAGAGTCTGCACTTCTAGCGGTTTCTGCTTTCTTGAGTTCCACGCCCTAGGAACCGCTTCTCGATGCCAAAGATCTTTTCAGTTTGAAGGTGTAGAGCTTCTTGTTTATATTTGTAGCCTGCTGCATGCAGGATTCCACTTTGCTCTGTTGCCTGCAATAGGCTAATGTCCCACCAGGCTTTTCTGGCTCTTCTTGCCGCCAGCATCTCGGACAGTTGGTGTCAGTGGCGAAATGCATTTCGAGAAGAATTTTTGCATCGTTCCTTTCAGCTTTTATCTTCTAGTGCCTCGAATTACCGCGCTAGAGGTGGGCGAGGAGAGTGGTTCTCCCTCCCCTACCAGTGGCACACCGCGTGTGCGCAGTGGAAAACGACGAAAATGCACCCTAGCCGCTTCTTTGCTTCTTCTCTTAAAAATAACGCAGCCTAGGGAGCAGTATGATGTGCAATTCCTACAATGTGAGAACACGTACACTAAGGGTATCCTGCCGCACGAGGACTGTCCAGGCGGGCGGTGTAGTACCTGTGCGGGAGTTGCAAAAACCTAGGTACCACCGCGAAGGAACAGTGAGTGGAATGTTTGGTTTGATATACTCTGGTGGCTAATGAACCTTATAAATTCTGCATTCCTGTAGGGGAATCCCTTTTTTGCATGCTTCCAGCGGCAATTTCTCTCTGTAGCCGTAGTGAGCAGTGGGCTCCACCGTTACTACGTATGTATCCTAAGTGAACCTACTGGGTTCAAGCTCTGCATAAATGCGCTAAACATATTCCATCTATTATATTTCGACCCAAATATTCCAGTCCAGACATATTAAAGAAGAAAATCTCCGAAACATTAATCTGACCTCACTCCGCAGTTAGTCGGAGTCTCGCATCAGTCTCCCAACCTGGTGTGGCTGCTGACCACTCTTGGCTTAGTTTTATTAACTTTCTCCCTAAAATAATACAGCTCGCCTCAATAATTATTGTTTTCGTCCTCTTACAGTTAACTAGGTCACTGAAGGTTCCACTTTGTGCTCCATTGTAGTGCCTGTGGACTACAGTAGCCCACGCCCATGATGAGAATCGTCAGCGGCTCCAGGGGTTTAGCGATCTACACTCCCTCCGGCGTATTTTCACGTTCAAAAAATTGAATTAATTGATTATTTTCCTTCTTTTCTCATCTAGTCTTTACTGCGTCTTGTTGATGTCTATTTAGTGAACGGACGCGTGTGCTAAAAGTGGTCATGATGCAACTGCGATCACGCCTACGGCCTTTGCATGCAGCTTGGGTCCTTGAGCGTAATTTCGCTCCCCTTTGACTCTCTCCTAACTCCATCTTTGGCGGGAAACTCTGCTTTCCACTTGGCACTGCACTGCAGCAGCACGAGAAGCAGCAAGCTCAAGGAACCCGCTGCAGCTGATCTTTCGCGGTCAACTAGCTCCCTTGGCCCTTCCAGTGTCCTGTCTAAACCCCGGCCTACATCCTTATCAGCCTTCCCCCTCTAAACCTTAAGAGGGGTGCTGAGCAGGGGCAAGGCCGGAAACATGGAGTTTCGTCCTTCTTACGCGCGTACTTTCACTAGGCGTCAGCGGCACTGCCCGGTCCTTGGGCGCAGCCCGTAGGAAGCAGTGCATGCGTGGTATAGCCTGCAGCATTCCGTGTTTTTCCCTTGACGCTGCATTGCGGCTTCTCTTGTCAACGATCCTTTCACTGCCACCACCCCGCTCACGGCTGCTTCTAAGTCAGCCGTAACTACTGCAGGACTATGACGCTATCCATAGCTAGTGGTGCTTCAAACGCATCTCGCCGCAGGTGCTTATGGAGTGGGAACCTTCCGAGGAGACCCTACAATGCCTCCTTCTCAGCTGCGCCTTGTACAGGCAGCGTTGCTGCTGCGACTGCAGCACGCGGTGCTCCTGCTGCTGCTGCGCCTTCACCGGCGACTCCCAGTTCCACAACAGAGGCAGCAGACATCAGTCCGCGCCCTAGGTCGACTTCATGTCATTTCTGTGGGTTTCCAAGTCCCTCTATACAGATGGCTAGAGGGTGCAAACGCCGCCTCCTGGTCTTCTGTTGCCTAATAATCGGACTTGTCCACAGCTTTTCACCTGGCCACGCAGAACAGCGGGGCCCTCGAGCCCTCTCGACTGTCAAAAAAAGCCAAAATGGTAAAGAGGAATGCCCCAAAGCAGCTTTTGGAGGTAAGGCAAACACACAAGCCACACTTCTTCACATTTTGCTTTCTGCGGGGGGCAGCGCAGCACTGTCGGCACAGGAGGGCGCTTAGGGCCCCTGTGCACTGCACCCTTCGACTCTTTCTCTTAATTTATTCGTTGAATGCTGTTGCTGCAGCAAGAGCGATACCCTGTCTTTAATGGTTGGGCTCGGTTGGTACCAGACGCAGTTCATTCAAGTCAATGTATAAGATATACACATATATGATACCGATTCGATTAGAATATATATATTTACGTATATATATTATATATACACATATGTACACACAGTTATAGGAGTTCGAAAGCAACTAAGGCTAACCTATGGCAACGACGAAAGTGGTAGTAGTAGGAATAATAATGGTAAAAAATAATAATAGTAATAATAGTGACAGTAATAGTAATACCAATAATATCAGTGAGAATAAGTTATATGATGGCTTGCGGGTGTCTGCAGAGGGTGGGGACTCAGTCTCTTCCCTTCTTGAAATAATCGAGGAGCGCAAGAAGGCCTGGGCGCTAGCGAAAGCAAAGAGGGAATGGAAGCCCGCACCTATACACTGTAGCAGTGCAGTGTACGGACAGATCGATGCAGACGATGCCGTCACTGTCAACCCTGAAGAGGCCCCCAACTGCCGCAGTCTTTGCCGCGCCCTAGTGCACAAGTCAGTATACACCTCAGGCAATAGTGGCAGCCCCAGCTTTTCAGCCTGCATCCCGGGGTTGTTTTCTTCTGCATGCAGGGCGTTTAGAGTATCTTGGAGCAATTCCTTCTTATTCTGTAGTTGAATGACCCTCCGCCTCCTATTGCCTCCATCCGTCTCTCTGTCTCAGTCTGTGCAGGAGCGCCGTGTATGAAGCTTCCCGTGTGGGGTCATTGCTGCTCCTTCTGCTGCTGCTGTTGTTTGTTGTTGCAGACACGGAGGAACGTGCGAGGAGGCGTCGGACCCGTACACGTGCCTTATGGAACATCGGTCTGAGCGGTGGTTCCCTCAGGTGTACAGGGAGCGCTGCATGTTTACGCGGCCTTCTCTGCAGCAGCCTGACTTTGAGAGCAGCAGCTGCAGCAAGGACTGCATGCGCCGCGGGATGGCTGCATGGCTAACTCTTCTCCGCCGTGGCGATCTTGCCTGGGATTCCTTTTTAGAGAAGGTTCCTTCCTCCTGCATCTTCAAAAGCGTTGGCGTAGAAAGTGGGTTCGCTGTCCCCGGCCACTGAACCCCGACCAAGCCGGCTAAGCTGAAGGCCCTTACGGATGCAGTAGAAGCAGCAGTAGCAGTACAGTAGCAGCAGTAGCTGTATCAGGAGGGACAGTAGCAAAAGCAGTAGGTGGCAGCAGCAACTGTTGGTACGGCCTGTGGGTGTGTAGCAGTCTGGGGTAGTCTAGAGGCTGCTGGTTTAACTGACTGGTGCCTGTCCCGGCGTTTTGTTCCTTGTTTGAGTTCATTTCGCCGTACTCGAGGGCACTATAACTCGTGTTGCCCGTCACTTTGTTAGAGTTTCGTTGGATATTGTTGTAGTGTCGTTCGTTGTCTCTTGGTCTGTCTGCTGCAGGCAGCCGAGTGTCTGCGCGTGGGCAGACGCATTTCCCAGAGAGTTCAATTCTGCACACGTTGGGAAAGGCCCGCATCGCTCGCTTTTACGTCATACAGCGCAGGCTGAACAATGCTGAGGCCTCTGCTGAGGAGCAGGCGGAGTCTGCCTTGGTGCCGGCGGAGTACTGGGAAAATCTAGGGGCGGCCGATAGAATTCAGTGGGCCGTAGTAAATACTTTTTACGCGCCCGCAGACGAAGAGGAAGTGCTGCCGCTCGTGCAGCGCCTGACGGGCAGGTCCACTGGTCACGCGATCTGCCTCTTCAGAGAACAGCAGCAACACCAGCAGCGGGAGGGAGGGAGGGCACGCTTTGGCATGGTGCCTGGGCGCGCTTGCGCCGGGTCTATCGGTGTGTTGTACGTGCTGGCGCTGGAGACTCGCCCTTCTGCTGGCTTCGACCAGGCCTCCCTGGGGTTTGACTTATGCGTGGCTCACCGGGTGTTCAAAGAAGAAGTGATAGCAGAAGCTGGGGCAGCTGAGGTGCTTAGGCTTCGCACCCGCGTGACTGTAGGTACGCCCTGCGGTGTCGCGCATGGCTTAGACAAGGGCCTCTGGGAGGCGGCCTTCTACGCCACCCGGTACCCCCAAGCCAGAGGCGTTGAGGGTCTCCCAATGGGGGGCGACTGCCCGTGGAGGGGGTCACTGCAGCTAGGATCCAAGTGCTTCCTCAAGACAAGAGAGCCCAGAGACGGCGACGCAAAAAACAACTTTTTTGCTGCCAATGCACATTGCAGAAACATCGCAGAGGCCGTCGGGTTCAACCACGATGACGCCAGCCTTGCCGTTATCGAAAGCGATACAGAACTCAAACTTGTTGGGGTAAGCTGCTGCTGCTGCTGCGTAGAAAGAAAAACGGAAGGCGTTCGTTGGTTGTACACCTCTTTTAGAGTTGGGGTCGTTGCATGTTTGACACGGGGCCTCCGATCCTCCGCACTAGCTACTTGACAAACAGAAGATACAATTGGTTGCGTGGAGTAGGCAGGGCGTTGATTTTCTTTCTAGCTCACCACTGGCTGGCCATTAGTTTAGCCGAAATTGATATAAGAAGGTGGTGAAGTCGTATGTGACTGTAGCATCTGAGTTGTATTCGCCCGTCTCATACATAGAGGATGTGCACCTCTACGGCCTAAGCCCTTTTAAGGTAAGATTTCTAACGGCAGGCTAGCATGTAGATTCGCCCCTTTGATTGCAGGAGATGGCGGCAGGAGGTGGCGAATCGTGGCTGGGTTTGTTTCAGCCGGGGCAGTGTCCACTGGTGGTTCCTGGAGTTGGGGCTGCATGCAGACGCAAAGAAGAGGAATGCCCCGAGGCTGCCTTGACCTCCAAGGACACACTGGGCAACCGCCTCAGCGCCATCGTTGCCGCCTGTCCAGCTGCCCGCAGCTGGTCACCCTGGAAGCCGATTCGCAAGACACACGCCGCAGCCGAGTAAGACCAACTGCTGCTGTGTGCAAGTTCCGGCCCTACAGAGCTGCAGCGCGAACAGGGGCAGTGATGGCAGCGGCACTATGGCTTGACAATATGCGTCCCCGTGTCAACTGGGAAGCAAACAGTCGATCGCGCTTTCTCGTTGGTGCATGCATGCATGTGCTGCAGATGGGACCCCATCTTTTGCGACGGACAGCCCCGAGTTCTGGACGGAGAGAAATTCGCGGACTGCGCCTCTTTTGTTCAACAGGAGGAGGGGTCAACCTGCTTGCGGGCACGGAGCTGCGACGCCTCCTTCACGGCCGTCTGCTCCCTGCGACTTAGAACCGGTACTCCCCTTGCCTGCGCAACAGAGAGGCCGCAGCTGCAGCTTTGCTTACAGCCTGGGTCTGTTGACATGACCCGTTGTAGGCTTGAAGTGGTAGAAGAACGAAGCAAATCAGGCAGGGTGGGGGCACCAAGGCGAAGGGGAGTGACCGCTTATTTGGGCATGTGCAGGTATCCGTGTATCTGCGTGCCTCAGGCCCGCGCATACTATCGAAGGGGAATTCGGGACCACGAGACCTGCCTCTGGTGCTGTGCAGTGGCTCGAAGGACTGTTGGCTGAGCCTGGAGTTGCCAGTTGTGGATTGGTGGGGGGAGACGGTGGAGCGGGGCCCTCAGAAGGAGCATCCCTTCCCTTTGGGGTTCTTGGGGGTGATGCGGTTCTGCGGGGCTGGGGCTCTTCTTGCTGGCCCGTGGTCGCTGCAACACCAAATCAACATTCGCCAGGACAGCAAGCTGAATGAGCTTCCGGCTGGAGTGTACGAGGTCTGCTACTGCTCGCCAGTGCGGGTCGGGGACTCGGCTGTCTCCTGTGTTGAAGGCAAGGAGTTCAGGTTTCTACGCGCCCTGCTGCAACTCAAAAGTAGCGAGACAACTCCTCGCCCTGCCCCTCCTGCCAGCGGGGAGGGGCGGGCACGGGCTGCTGCCACAAGCCTCTCCCCTGCCGCCTTCACGCAGCTTCCAGGAGCAGTAGAAGCAGCAGGGACAGCAGGGAGTTCGGGTGTTTGGCTTGAGGTGCTGCCAAGCGAGATTGGCTCGGAGTTGGTCTTCTGTAGAGTGGGGATAGACAAGCGCACCGACAGCTCTTGCCGCTTCACCCTCCGAAGCAGTGGGGACACAGAGGTGGCTGTCGCTCTGTCCGTTGTCCCAGCTAGCGAGGAGAGAGGAAACAGTGCAACGCTGTGCACGCGGCCGGGGATTACAGTTGCAGCTTCGGTTAAGGGGAAGGCGGAGGTTGAGGTGCCTTCCTTCCAGCCTACAAGCTTCAAGTACGCAATATGCGGGAACGGATCCCTCCTAGGGACACTCATTGCCTCAGGTGGGCCTTCTATGCAGCAGCACACCTACAGCTAACAGGGGATTCAACGTAAGCCGAACCGCTCGTCCTTTGGAGGTTTATTTAATATTGGCATGCGCTTGTGCCTATACCTTCTGCTGTTTTCTGTTTTTGGTGCTACCTGCAGCAAAGTTTGCATCTAGGCCCGCCGCACTTCCTGGTGAGTGGGCAGCCCCCTGTTCGCTCCGTCGTCTCCCGCCATTGGCTTCAACTGAGCGGCTGATCGGGCGCAAGGCCACCAGTAGCAGTAGCACACGACGGAACATTAGCCCAGCTGTATTCTTCTGCCCTATCCTCTTCCCTGCATAGTTTTCTCCACATATTGTTTGTGTGTTCTGCGTGCCCAGGAGAAGGCGTCAGCTTCGCTCAGTCAGGTGAGTCAGGGACCTTAGAGCAGCACAGGCTTCTGCCTGTGCTGCTGCTGCTGCTGCTGCTGGGATGCACAGTGCTGGGCAGCGGGGATATATGGGGAGATATGGGGGGTGGTAACAACTCTGGTCGAGTTAAGACCCTGTCCCTAGCCGGTTAGCACTGTTCTTTCTGCTACACCTGCTTCCCTGGGGCACAGCTTGCCTGCCTATTGGTGTCATCGGTCTTTGCGTACGTTTGTGTGTTTGTGTTTGCTTCCCTTCGAAGGATGGTGGAATATCGCGCTGAAGAGTGAGGCCTTAGATCACTTTAGTGCCAGTTATTCCTCCGCCTTGCCTCATATTTTCCTTAGAATTCCGGCGTTAACTCGCTCCCCCATTGTAGACACTGTCGCCTTCCACTGCAGTCATTGAGAACGAACCCTGCCTCCTGGACGTGTAGTTCTGCTTTATCTTTTTTGCTTCTTGTTTAGCGCAAGCTCTGGAGGGCCGCTGGTGGCGGGTGTTCGTGCACGCCTTTTTTGTATGCCTGTGCATGCGATGCGATGTTGGGGCCGACAGGCTTAGCTGTGAAGCTGCGCAACGATAAGATAAACAGCGCTCTAGTTGCTGCAACTGTGGAGGGCTTGTCCTCGGCTGAATCGGCAAACCAAACGAAGCTGGTGGTGTTAGAGGCGGAGTCAGTGCAGGACACAACTTGCAGCACGCGGCTTGCCAACTCGGTGACTGATGGTGACACCTACTACGGGATATTCGACGAACAGGAGGGGCACCTGGTCTTCACGTTTCCCGCTCCCACAGTCCGCTCCAAGCTGTGTATCCTCAGCCCTGTCACTGAGTACTTCACCGATGTCATTAGCCTGGGACAAGCCCCGCTGCCCGCGCAGCCCCAGAAAGTAACAGCGAAGGAGGCCCGCTGCTCTTTGGCTGCTAAGGGAGACTGCTTCATAGGCCTCTACCCAGACGCAGGGACTATTGATAAGTCCGGGGTAAGCCTACATTTTACTGCTGCTGTACGGCACTCAGCAGATACACCGGCAACAGGAGGCCTGTTGATCTGAGTGCACTGCTGCCGTTTCCGCAGGCCGAGGGGATATTAGGGGGCGGGGGGAGGAGCTATTGCTTTACTTCATTGCCCTGCTCACCCTTGCCAGTATGCATGCATATGCAAGTGTGGCTGTTGCTGGTGCTTCAGGCAGCATTTTTCCAAAGCACCATCGCTGTGAAGCTGCTGAAGGGCAAGGTGACGTGCCCTCGTGATCCTTCGGATTCCAGCTATCAAGTGTTCGAGGGGAACCCGGCAGAAACTTCGAGTCTTCTACAGGCTGGCGCGGTGTCGATGACCCTAACGCAAGTAGACTCGGCCAAGATGCAGTTTTCGTTGGCACCCGAGTATAAACGATGGTTAATTAACGCCGAAGTTGCTACCATCTGCACGACACAAGAGGGACTGGAAAAACCAACAAAGAGCTGTTGGGAGAGTGGGAGATGCACACAGCGTCTTGGCTACATGCGCTGGACAGGTAGAGTTAACTACTTTGCGGGTAGTGTAGCAGCAGTAGATCAGTATTCAAGCATAATACCACGTGCAGTCCTGGATTAAGGGACCCCGAGGATGCAGGCTGCGCCTTTCTGGAAAGCCTGGCGGCGTTGCTGCTGCATGGCTTCTATTGAATTGTGTGACTGAACGCGGAAAATGCAGAAGCCTGAATTTAAGGCTTCTGCGTTGAACTAATTCGTCTCTGTTGTAGGTCCAACTGGCGGCTACGACCAGTTTTTCATGTGCCAGCGCGGGCAGCCGTGCGGGATCGAGATCCGCGGGAAAAATATGAACTTCCTCAGCATGGACTACAGTCGTCTAGCTGCGCTTGACAGTTGTGGGGTAAGCGGGTTTCTCCGGAAGGGGTTGGGCGGCCTCAATAAATATAAAGAGCACCAAACGTTTCCCACTTTTTGCTTGTACTGGGCGTCTCTGTCGTCTGAACCATTTCCACTGTTTTTGTCGCCTCAAGTAGACTTGCGTTGCTAAATGACCCCGGCAGCGGCCAAACGTCCTTGTTGGCATCGCCACAGGCTCGTGCAGCTGCGGGTGCATCTCTTCATGCTCGTGCTTCCATTCATGTGCAAGTGCATGCACACCTGCCTTTCTTTGGTTCTCGTCAACTCAGAAAGCGTCAGGGGAAGGAAGCCTGCCTCCATTGAACTTTGGCGGCGTCGACTTGTCATTGCCGTCGGACCACTCAAGCTTTCTGCAGATCTCACCTGGCGGCGCGCATGTTCAGGAGGATGAGGGCGGTGTTGTTCCTGGTGAGCGCCTTTTTCTGTTGTGCATTCCTGCTTTGAAAGCTCGCGGGCCACTCTCTTCACCGGTGGGGCCTCCTCGGTCATTATTTCCGCTAGGTGTACAAAGACGCACGGGGTCGTGCAGCAGGAGAAATGGTGCTTGCTGCTGTGAGTGGCCATTGTGTGCCTTCAGCGTCTGCCTCCCTTTTGGAGCCCTCAGGGGAAGCTGCGAAGGAACAGGTCCTGGAACCCGCATTCCAGGAACTGAGGTCCCAAACTACTTCGACAGCACTTCGCTTCCAGCTGACCTCTACTGTCATCCGGGACACCCTGGAGTTGTGCTGGAACCCCTCATTGGGCTCCGTGAACAATTTGCTGGACCACACTGTGTCCGTAGGCCGCGTCCTCTTCCTCCCACAGCCCTCCTTACAATGTGAGGCGCATTCATCCTGCAGGATTCGTTATTCCCCCCATTATTGCCTCCTTGACAGACACAGCAGATGTTACCTGTTTCTAATTCCTGCATAAGGAACGGAGGCAAATGGCAGATCAAACATGAGAAACGGGGACGGAGAAGGAAGGCAGCGGACACAGAGCGGCAGCGATAGAAACATAGAAACAGAGGGACGCACAACTATCTGCACACAGTTCGCCGCATTCACGGATTTACAGAAACAGATATAGGACTGTGGGCACTCGGAGTTGGCTGTGGGCCTCATGGTGCCCCTTGTCCAGGGGCCATGACCATAATGCAAATGTGTGACTGTTTGTTGCGGACTGTGTCCATGTTTGCTCGTCGCAGCTGTGAGTCTACCGCTTGTGTTGTTCGACCATTCGCCGAAGGCTGTGACGCTTGACATTTCAGCCCGGTTGGAGCCTCTTTACATTATAGGGTCATCCAAAGTCTACTTTAAGTCGGCCCCCACAGACAAAAACGTAGACACCTGCAGCGTCTCTACGGACTCACTGGATGGATCAGTCACGGAGTACCTGTCCGTCACGGGAGTTGAGGAAACGAGCGACGGACGGAGTCTAGCCAAGGTTGTTGCTTCAGTCCATAGGAGAGCTTCCTCGATCTGCTGGGCTCAGTTCTTTGCACAATCAAGCTTTAGGCAGGACTTCGCTTTCTCGTAAGCTCAGCATTTTCCGCATGAACCACGGACGTTGAAAGGTACCACATCGCTCATTTGCGTGAACTCACTGAAGTTGTAGCCCAAACCAGTGAAAAAGTAGTCGTGAATCCTGAATACGGAAGACTGTTTGCTACTGTCTTAGGAGCTATCTCGGGCGGTTGCCAGGACTCGAAGTACCTTCCTCTAATATTGAAGCAACATGCAACGTCGACGCACAAACTGGCTGCATCGCCACTGGCAAGCTGCAGCTAAACTCAATTTTAGATTCGAAGGGGAATAAAATGGGAACTGTGAGCCAGACGTTAGTGCTCCCTCCTCCTTACGGCTCACGTGGTGGTAATTCGCAGCCCGCGCCATGCAGTGCATCTGACGCACGTGAATTACATATGAGTAGACAGAAAGGAATTCTCTTTTCCATGTGACTGGAGAACACTATTGTTCCTGGTTCAGTAGCGTTGCCCGCATTTCCATTTGCACCATTGACCTGCTTCATATTCTAGTGGGGCTTTGCTTTCTGAAGAGCTTAGCTCCATGCATTGCAGCGCTACTGGAACCCTGAGGAGAGGTGTCGGTTGTGTCTGCTGCGTGTCCCAGCTCGCTATGATTCCTCCGAACTTGAGTGTGATCGCCGTCCCCGACGACGTGTGTCCTTCGACCCGTGGGGAGATTGACTTGAGCGCTCCTACAGACGAAAATGGGCTTAGTGCGGAGAAGGTAGAAAGCTTATTCACTGCGGAAACCGTGACAATTACAATGAGCAAGACTTCGGCTGTTCTGGCGAAGCGCGGGACTGCAGTTCTATGCGCAGTGGACGACGACTGCGTAGACTCCGAAGCTGAACGATGCGTGAACCAGTTGGGGACGGCCAGGTGGGTCGGGCCGAGCATGTCATCGTCCGCGGACCACATATGCAAGGCGCTGGAGGCCGGCCGTTGCCAAGTCACAATTCCAGGCTTCAAAATGGACACCCTGAATTACAACGTGCCCAGACTGGCTCTCTCCAGTAGCTGTGGGGTGGGTTTTTTTCAAAGCAGTACCTACACCGGTAGCCTCCCAGATGTGGTTAAGGCTTCGAAGCCTTTGCTGCTGCAAGCGTGCAAGCGTACAGTAGTCATTGGGTGTTGTGAATCAGCTTTTATCTGCTGGCACCGGGTATGTTCTGGCTGATATTTGCAGGATCCTGACTCGGATGTTTTTATTGTGGCTGAGAACGACAGCGCAGACGAAGGAACAGCGACTTTCCTAGTGCCTGCCGCGGCCGTCTGGGATTACAAGTTGTGCTGGAATGCCCAGGTTTCTTCTGGGTCTGAAGTGGACGCTGACGCCAGTTCTGCTGACTTCAAGTCAAAGTTTAACTTTGCGGTGGCCAACGTCTCTTTTCTACCATTGCCCGTCGTGAGAGGTGGGGGCAGTACTAAGCTTTAACATTCAGAGAGAATATGCCTAGATTCCAGTTCATACATCCCCCCCTTTGGTGCAAGACGAAGGCTGTCTGTGTCTTGTATCAAGGCGGAGCATTCTGAAGTGCAGGTGTGTTTGCATACTCATCACTGACAAGCGTCTGGTATCCCTTGCCATTGCCTCAGAGCGCAAGATTTTGAGGAAGTCCCCATTCGCTGCGAACGTGGTGGTTCAAGTGAGCGCTTTGATTGATGAGGCAGTGGTAAATCGGTTTGGAGGAAGGGTTCCGAAGTCTGGACTGTTGTGCAACATCTCCGTCAAACTCTTCACCAGCGGGGCCAACTGCGAAGGAAGCAAGAATATTAACATGCGCCAGACAGAAGCAGTGAAGTTTGAGAAAGTGCTTGTTCGCGATCGCCAAGAAGGGTCAGTTGTGGAGAAAGGCACAGATGGGACGGAGGCCACCGTGGCGATTATGTCCTTCGAGATGCAAGCTGGTAAACTGCCGGCAACTTACTGCTGGATGACGTCGATTTTCGAAGGGAATTCATCATTTGTCAGCAAAACCGGGTGAGCCGGCCGCCAATATGTTGATGGCTCCTGATGCATAATTTTTTCCTTTTTTTCAATATATTCGCCCTGGGAAACGATTAGAAACTGCTTTTTTGCTTATTATTATTATCAGGATTCCTGTTTTAAATGTCTCGGGGCCCGTAGCTGGACAGCTTGGAGGCTCTGTCTCAAGCACTGCCGTCGACTTGGGCTTTGTCCCGTGCATGTCCGGCAGTAAAGAGGCCGCTGCCTGTATCTTCGGCGTTGTTGCTGGGTCACCAGCTGACCCTGAATTGTTTCCCTTCGAAGGGGTGTGTGCGATAGCAAGAGCCCGTAGGACCTGTCCCTGTGTAAGGACGGTCGGCGCCAGACGTGTCTCCCTCCTACACCGAGCTATAGAGCGTCTGCTGTCCGTGGGCCTCACGCCTCAGATGCATCTTTTCCGCGCACAGTAGAGATGTGTGCTGCGGATATTGTCTTTGCAGCCATGGATCCTTCCAGAGAAAAGCAGTGTGATTTTGCTACCTGGGGATGCTCAGTGCCCCGACGAAGACAGCGATATATACGAGAATGCTGTGGAACTGGAAGATTCCCAATCAAATGTCGACTCTCCCGTGAGTCTCTCAGCTGAGCCGATATCTGATGAGGAGGTGGTGGAGTATGTGACCTACAGGTTTGGCTCTGGGAGAGCTTGGCTATCTGAGAACGGCTCCGCCACAATATGCTGGCGGGACGATGAGACGCGGAAGTCAAAGAAAATCGGACAAGCGCTTTGGCTAGGGCCCCTCTATTCGCATAAGCCTTTGCACATATCCTGTTCTCATAGCGGTGCCTGCCCACTAACCGTTGAAGGGAAAAACCTCAAGAAACTAGACCACTCTTTCAGTAGGGTGGCGATTCTGCATAAATGCGGAACAGCCAAGGGCCTTGGAACTGCACAGCTTCGGTCCGCGAAGGTTGGGGCTTCAAGCTTCCTTTTCTTGGGTTCTCGCGCCTCGGGCTTCCTGACAGAGGAGGACCTGGAGCCAGGTATGGCTTTAATCGCTTTGCACTGTTTCGCACAGGTATTGGTCCCAATGAGTCATTCGACCTTTACAGTATGCGGAGCTGCGGGGGGGAAGGGAGGGCGTCCTCTGTTGTTCTGAGTCTCGGGAGCGTTCTGAGAAATGGTGATTTTTACCCAGGTTTCATGATTTGCTGTTTGTTCACAGTGCATTTCTGGGCACTGCCCAACAAACTCTCCCGCACGCGCTGCAAGCACGGCGCGGCTCTTGAGTTTGTGGAGGCCAAGTGGATAGATACGCGTGGCGTCTGCGGGGAAGTGGATGTGCTGGATTTGTTGAACATTCAGTGCAAAGGCAAGAGGCTTTGCTTTTTCATGCCCGTGCCTAGTGGATCTTCCGTGGCGGCCGGAGGCTCCAGTTCTGCTCTGCAGGTGGCAGTACCGGATACCTGTGACGACACGAGCACAAGGAAGCTCCTGGGCACGTATCGCTGCCTCGGTACGTATCCCGTATCCGCCAGCTGAAGGACGGGTTTCTAAGGAGTTCCCGCGAAAGGGGGCCTATCCGTGCCTTTCAAAGGGCATGCTTTGGCCAGTACAACGTTGCACACCCCAACATTTCACACACGTACATAAAATGTATTGCTACCCATGCCGCCGGCTGAGGTGTTTGCTTTGTTTTCCGTGATTGAGTGCTCAGATCGTATAGCTTCATCATCCTACGAAGGGAGTGGTTCAGTAGGCGAGCTGAACACGGGTCCGATAATGTTGGAACTATTCACCAAAGCGCAAGCCAGGGACTACCCAACGAAGTTTACTGGATCAGGACTAGGGCCAGGTTTCGGATCAGAACCAGGAGAACAACTATTGCTAGAAGTGGAACCGGGAGATATAACGCATGAGACACAAGAATCGCAAGTATTGGAAGGATCAAAACAAGGTAGATATGGACCAGAACTACTACCACCACCACAAGAAGAAATGCCGGGGCAAGGGCCTTCCCTTGGAGATGGTGGAGGCACTTCTGACTCTTCTAACTCTAACCAAAACAACAACAACAACAACAACAACGACAACTCAAATGAAAGCAGTGCTGTGTCCGATGAAAGCATCTCTTTTTGGGCCCCTCTGGGCTCGCCCGGACTTTACGAGATTTGCTGGAACCCTCAAATCGCCCGTAACGATGACCCTTCAGCTTATTCAGAGTCCCTGGGTATCCTCGAGGTCCTGCCGGTCCTCTCCATCATAGGTGAGTGTTTGTACTTCCTGGTACAGCTTTGAACTAACCAGCATACACATGCATCGACGTGATGGTGCTGCGTACATCGGCAGGCAGGGCGCACGGGTTCCAGGGTCGATATTGCTTGCTGGCTGGGACAGTGAGCGTTTTCGCGATGGCTTCGTCCATGATTAGAGGTAGCTGCTTTCAAGAGTGAGTGTGTGGTCTTGTCTGTAGATGAAGCGGTCGTATGCGCGGGAAAGGAGCTTACCAGTTGCAGCCTTCAGGTGACCGTGGGCGCCCAAGAAAACATGGAAGATAACCGATTGTTAGGTCTGCTGGTCGAAGGTCAGGATGGGACGTCAACTTGCGAGTCGCTTACTGAGGAGCGGCTGCGGGCTGCTGTCATCTTGCCCCACCAGTCAGCGTGGAGTGCCGCGAGCTCTCTCACCGAGCTGACTTATTCTATGGGGCTGCCAACTGAGATGCGGAAGCTGTGCATTGTGGCTGTGGACAAGGAACTTAATGTCTTTGGTACACCGTAGGTTCGACACACTCTTGTGTGCAGTGTTTTATCAGCGCCGCAACAGTAAAATGAGGAGCTGATTTCATCTTAGTACCAGCTTTTGAGCTGTGAAGACACTGGCTTCACTCCATAGGAAGAGCATCTGTTGCCACCGGTGCAGCTGCTTGATGAGCAGCGCAACAGTACCACCGGCAGTAAAGTGAAGGTGGTCTTTCTTTGTGCGCTGTCATTCTGTTTGCTAGGCAATACGTGGGCAATGTTCCAGGTCCATCCGCTCCTGCCGAGCTTTCCGGTGGCCAGGAGGTTTGTTTAAATGGTCACGCGGAGCAGTGCGAAGTTAAGGTCGTCCCTGAAAAGGTCGCCAAGTACTACACTCTTGATAACCGCACTCCTGACGAAGATGCGACAAGCCCCTCCTTCGATGCATTCGACAACTTGGTGCGTCCTCCATTGGGTGTTTTTCCTCTTACCCTGGCTTAGATATTTGGCGTTTAGCTTAAACGTTAATGGCACTTTTTCTCCTTAAAAGGCGTTCATAGCATTTTTTGTGAGCGTTGCGAGAGCGATGGAATTCGGTATTGTAGGGTCGAACCCGCGTTGCTGCTTGAATTGTCTTGTGCAAACAACTCAGAAACCGCACCTTGAAGCAGGCTCAAGCATGTATGCTCTTCAAGGCAATGTTGCCTGCCCTGTGAGCGCGTCCGACGAGATGTATACAAATGCAACCGAAGTCCCCGCAAACGGTGTGACGAAGTTGGCGTTAGCAGTCTCTGAGATTGATGGTCTAACCTTTCGTTTAACGGATGAGCAGAAACAGTGGCTTGTTTCCTACACTGGTTTGACGCTATGCTGGGCGGTGCCATCATGTTCTGAAGACCCCTTGAAGCATGGATCCCGGCCATGCACAAAGCGAGTTGGAACACTTACGTGGTCCGGTAAGCGCTGAAAAGGCTGTGCAAGGAAGTTCTGCAAGTTGATTCTAGTGCATGTCGCACTTGTTCATTAAAGAAGACCTACAATTTTCACCGCCTTTCGCAACGCATTGATTAATGTTGGGCACCCGCCTCCGTGTAGTAGCTGACGGCTTCATACACATATACAAGTCTGAGATAGCGCTCGATTCGTTGTGGGAGGGCCGTGTGCAACCTGCGATGCATGAAGAGCTTCGTGAGCCGTTATATGCCCTTCTCCTATTTTTCGTGTTTGCATCTCAGGCCCCATCGTTGAGGAGACGTTACCAACAATCCGGTGCAGACTCGACCATCCTTGTGCATTTGTAGTAGTAGGGACGAAACTGGCGGCGATGAGTCACGCGATGAGCCGAGTGGCTTTCGTGAAGTCCTGCGGGGTGAGTCAGCTCACGGCTCCCTCATTGACGCTAGGGAGATAAACTAATCATTTGGTGAATATTCTTAATCATCCGTGTCCTGTGTAATTTCAGAGTTCAGAGGGTCCCGGCATTGGCATTGTGACGGAGTATCCTCGAGGATACACATCTGCCACCTATGAACAGGGTAAGGCTTATCTGTCAATCTATCACATTTCACAGACGGAAAAACCCTATAATAAAGCTATTCCTGCATACAAAAGCTGCTTCTTAAGCCTGGTAGTGAAAGCACGCAAGCGGCAAATTTTTCCTGGCAACATGTGGATCACGCGAATGTCTAACTTCAGGGAGCGCGATCCAATTGAGCTTTGTAGAACATAGGGCAAGGATGACGAAGAGCAGAATCAGTGGCGTGACAGGCAGGCGGAGGCTGCCGCGCTTGGAGGACGGGATCATTTCCTTGTTACAACAGAGCGAGCAGGAATTCTTCTCAGTTGACAGGATGACTGTCATTTCGCCGCTGCCTGTGGACGACAGTCTCGCAATATGTTGGAACTCCTTGCGGACTCCCACAGACAAGCTGGAAGACTTTACCCTTGAGATTGGCAAGGCGTTTGGCTACGGTAAGCCTCAGTGCATGGGCTCAATCTGGCATCGTGTTACTGATGCAGGCTCTTTTCCCTCCTTGTGAGTTAATAGTCGTCAGGTTCGTCTGCAGGGTTTGACCGCAACCAAAGCATGTTACATTTTTGCTTCACCTTTGTACAGGCCTCAACGAAATAACTGCGTTCTGTGTCTCCGGCTCCCTCTGTGGTATCGAAGTCGTTACAAAGGGCTCCTCTCTGGGCGACGGAGTTGTAAAAATAAGGGCATTCAAAGGTCCCTGCGGAGATGAATCTGCTGTTGCGCTCGACCTCCCGGAGAAAGGTAAGATATGTAACTGCGCAAGGAGTTTCTGTGAAATTCTTTCTCTTTTGTGCATTGCTGGTCTCCCTTACTAAGCATTTCTCTGGGCTTTTGAATTATACGGGTCAAGGCGGCGTGCCCAGTGTCTATGGGTATGCTCAGGACAATTCAGCCCCGTGAACGGAACAATTTATTCCTTCCCCTCGCCGATCGGGGCCAAAGAAGAGGAGCTCGAAACTTATAAATTGTGCTGGTGTGATGAACAATCGACGTCCGAGTGCAGCGTGACTAACTACGTCGAAGACGTCGGTTCATTGCAAATTCAGAGTGCGTCAGGAAGCTCGCTAGCAGCTGCCTCCCTTCACAGCCTTAGCTGGCGCCTTGAGCAGAGGCAGGCTCAGAAGAAACGGTAGAAAGTCCATTTTCGGGGACACATCTTGTATTCTTTGTCGCTGTTTCTCAGCCATGAAGCAACTGCAAGTGATATGCATAAAGGAGGAAAACGCCGAATGCAGAATAACCCTTCCCGCGAGCTTGAAGGAAGATTCGCTTTTGTATATATCCGAGCTGACTAGCGACTCGCCAGCCACTTGTACAACCCCCGCATACGTGCTACCAACAAACAGCGCAGTGATCAATGGCGACAAACTGGAGTTTGCGATTGGTATAAACTTTTTAGAAGCCGCAGGTCTTGTTGGCAAGTCCCTGGCGATTTGCTGGACACAGCACTCAGATATCTCCTTAAAGAGTATTCCGGAGTGGACAAGCTCGTTCGTGGGTAAAATGATCTTCGTCGACCCTCGAGTGGAAAAAAATACCACACATGCTGGTTTGCCCCCGGTCATCCGCTTCGACGTCCTTGGCTTGGCGAGAGAGCAAGGGACACCGGAGGGGTTACCGCTCTCGTTGAAGCAGCTGTATCTTCAGGACAAGGGAACTTGCGGGATGTTGACATCAACTGTTTTTCTTCCTCTCACTGTGCATTCACTAGAGGAAGTGGAAAGTACGGCACCATAGGCAAATATCTGCATACAGGAAAGCGATGCCTTGTGACAGGATCCACTGACTAGGTCCCCTCACCATGCTCGTTTGCGTTAATCCGCAGGTGGAGCAGGCATTCAGATCACCTTCGGTTCGTCAAGGCTTATTCACCTTACTCTGCTGGAGGACGAACCGAGCGTGCGCGAGCTTTCTCTCTGCTGGTGTTACAACGCTTCGACATGTGCCAGCTCAAAAGACTTTGACTTGGAGATTTCAAGGGTGCCTTTCTGGGCCCCAGCTTCAGGGACGTCACACGAATGTACTTACGACACTACATGTCTCGTGGGCATCAAGGATATCCCAGTGACGCAGTTCGGGTCGTTCCTTCCCCAGATCCTCATCCGGTCTGACTGCTCGGGTGGGTGAACAAACGTTAGCTCTTGACATTCTGGAAAAGCTCACTTAATTTGTAGGTCTCGTGGCAATTTCTCGCTTGCAGGCAGCAAATGCCCCTATGACTTATGGCACCGGTGAGTAATGTGGTGATGTGCAGATGACTCGGGGGATGATGGACTTCCAGAAGGTGGCACGATGCCACTGCGATTGACCGCTGGGAGCCCAAGTGACGGGGACACAAGTTCTCCATTTGAAAACCACCTGTATGGATTCAAATCTCTAGTGGATCGCAAGCTGGCTCTAGCGGGCATGAAGCAGGTGCAGAAAATGATGTGCTATTGTACGGATTCAACAAGATGCACACCAGATCTTCTGGTGGAAATTGGACAGCTGACTGTTACAGGTGTGGCTTTTCAGGGGTATCTACGAGCGTCCGCCCTCCCCGCATTGCAACTTAAGGCTTTTTCCTATTCAGCATCTCGTATGTTAGGTTGATGCGCTTCGTTGTTTGTGCAGACGTATGGAATACTGAGTTTCGGGTGTCTTTAGTGCAGAGCATTAGGCTACCGTTCACTGTGAGCAGCCCCCTGAAGCAGCAGGACAATGAAAGGAAACTTGTGGTAACGCGAGGGGACGATTCGCTTTCTTGCGTCTTGGAAGAACAGGACAACGCCTGCACAGTCAACTTTCAGGACTTTCCTGCGGAAACCTTGTCATCTCCTGACCCGGCCACCCTCCAATATCATGATTCAAGCCTTCCCCAAGATACTGTCGACAGTCGCCCTGTTCCATACGTAGGGATAGCCTCTCTGGTGCCTGCAGGTACGCAATACGTAATAGTTTCCACTTGCCATGCATCATTTGATTCCGAATAACGCGGAGACGCATTCGAAGACTGGGGTATAAATCAGCATCAGTTTGGGCCTGCCCTGTGTGCTTGTAATGTCATTAGGCCCGTGGAAAGCGGACTACACATTTACGTGTCTGGTCGGAGGACTTTGCGACATCACAATAGATGTCGTGAACTGGCGAGCGGGTGACAAAGTAGCCCTGCTGTCACAGTGCGGACACGTTGGAACTGACGAAGTGGGGTTAAACCAGATGTCAGAGGGTGTAAATGGCAGTTCTACCTCAGTTCTGTTTCGCTGGACAGACCGTTTGGAACTGTCAGCGAGCCAAATGGAAAACGGCCTTGAGCTGTGCTGGAAGGCAGTCGAAGACGCAAGGTTTCCCGTTGGCTCCATCAGTGACTACTCGGCGAAGTTCGGTACCATCTTGGTTGCAGGTAATAACTTTATTTGCATCCTTGGCTGGTGCCAATCAGTTCGCTGGTAATGTTGAGAATGTTTTAGTACTGATGGTTGCCTGACAACTGCTCAGAGCCTACGTTGCTCGTGTACCCTTTTTGTTTCTTAGGTGTTTTCCCCAACCAAGACGCATCCTGTTACGTCGGCAGCAAGTGCATAGTGCAAAATCTTAAGGCCCAGAACCTTTCTCCTGGCACGCATGTCGCGGTGCTCCACGGGGGTTGCGGCCAAGATGGAACTGAGTGGAGTATTGTTCCAAACGGGGGAATCATGGTCACAGACACAATCAACCCGAAGGAAATAACGGTCTCCCTTCCAGGAAGGCTTCCAGGTTAGCACTTTTCGTTGTATTTCCAGACAAAGCCTGCGAAGTGTTCCTTTGCACTATCGCAGAACGTCCGGCTGCACATGTGTCCTTCTCATCGCAAGCGGAGAAGCTATGTTGCGAAGCTGTGTGCTTTGCGCAGTAATGGATGCCGACTCGCTAGTAATGTGCGGGTGTAGTGAGAGTGAGTGCACTAATTTGCAAGACTATGGATGGCGCATTGGGGAATTGTCGATTAAAGGTCCAACTGATCATGCACCCCTCTTGGAGGTTTTTGCATCTTCGGACATTCGCCTGTCCTTCTCCGGGGATTTCGACGACATGTTCTACTTGCTGTTAAAGGAAGGGTTCGACTGCGCAACTGGCCATGCAGACCCATCCTGGAACTTGCATGGGTTCTCACCAATCACTCACGGCAAGGCTGCATGGGCTCCGTTTGACACGGGGAAAGGGCCTCTTTCCGTATGCATATGCCATGATAACGTAGCAGGGCTTTCGGACCCTATTGGAACACCATCTGAGACCCCAACCGTCTGCGGCGAAGCATCCAACTACGCAGTCAAAGTCGGCCAAGTTTTCGTCAACGGACCGATCAAGCAAGACACTACATATACCTGCCACTCAGGATCCATATGCACTATAACACTTCAGTACATTGCACTGGACTCTGAGGCAACCAGGGAACAATGGGCGAAGAGCCACATTTACGCGCAAAAAGTAAGTTGTCTGAACCACGAGGGAGTGTCATAATGTGGCGGAGTCGCCAGACTCATCGAAACGCACTTCAAAATCCCCCGAGTCATTCTGCAAAGTTCAGTTGTTGTTAAATGACTTTAATGCAGGAGGACTGCAGCATTGCAGCAACAGCTTTACTGTCTGGGGGTCACTACATTAGCGACGCTAGAATTGGAGAGCAAACTATATCGACAGCGTCGGACTACCCAATTATCTACGAAACGCGCGAATCTGCCTATATGTTCGACGACCTTTTGGAGCTGGGGGCGGGGACATACAGCCTGTGTTGGATACAAGACGGTGCCACGACCGGTGTGACTCTGGGGGCTTTCACCATAAAAGGTAAGCACCTTATTTACACAGTTGGATGGAGTGTCGGGCCTCTTCCAAACTATTCAGCTTTAACTGCGACCGATGTCTGCATCAACGCTGGAGTGGAGGCCTCCGGAAAGGAAAAACTATTTGACTTATTCTGTGCCGCCCTTCATGCCTCTTAATTTCAGGCCCCCTTACATCCGAAGACGTTTTGCCTGTTGTAATTGGCAAAAAATTCGCTGTTGAGGTCCCTATGAACAGCTTTATCAGCAATGAGGAAGCTGCAAACTATCGCATTCGAGCCTACGCGTACAGAGGCAGCGACGTATTCAAGAACTTTTCTTGTAAACAGCAGACAGACGATTATACTGCACCCCCCGCCTTCGGTTGCGCGCCGGTCACTGGACCTCCTACGGCGGTGAAGGGCAGTGAAGTTGGCAGCATCTTAGTTTGGGAAGACGTCTGCGTGATCGTCGACGAATTGTATGACACAGCTTTGGCAGGCGATAAGTATGCGGTTTGCTTCTGCGATGGAAATCTGCTGAGTTGCGATACTGCAGATCGATTCCAACTCCTCGTCCAAGCCTGGGAGCTGTCCGGTGAGAGAACATACCTTATCGGACATCTTGTAGACAGCTTTGGGGTTGGCGTTTGCTCTTTCCCTACCCAGCTTGAGGAATTGCATTTGAAGCATTTTTTGTTGAGGAGCCCTCCGCTTGTCTCAGGACCAAAGCCGCTGAAGCAGGATGTTCTCCCCCGTTACCGAGCAGGTGCTCGATTCTCACTGGATGTCGAAGGAGTTAACATGACCGACAACCCGGCGATTATGCTTTTGCCGGCTTTTGACCCTCTCACCAACACCCGATTTACTTGCCAGAGCGATGCTAAGTCAGAGATGCGCAAATTTGTCGGCACCGTCTCTGCTGACCGTACTGTTGCGACGTTCGCCGACATGTATGTCCCTTTCACGATATCCCAAGGAATATTTTGCTGGTGCCCTGGCGACGCCTGCGCAACTGCGAATGATTTCACTGTACAGCTCGGCCGCTTTGGCGTGACAGGTACGTTTCACAGCCGTATAGATTTGTATGCTCTTACGTTTTGTGCGAGGCTTTGCGTGGAGCCCTCCCCGTGTGATTGCATGTCCCTTGTCTAATCATTTATCTCTAACCAGGTAAGAACGTTCGTCTTCAGGTTCATGTGCAGTTTATGTGGCCTCACTATATTTCACGCAGTTTGGATACTTACTCTCGCAGGTCCCACCTTTATTGCACCACGCGTAGTGGTGGGTAGCTACTTCACCGTCCAGCTAATAGGCCCGAGCCTCGATACAAATGATTCCATCAGTATCCGCGGTCCAAATGACCTTTGTGGTGATCCTGACACGGAGGATATGGATACTGAGCTGGTAATGGAGGAGGCGAACCGCACGTTGAACAGTTTGGGAACAGTTGAGTCATTTTCCGTTTCGCAGAATAGCGTTTCAGGTGAAATAGAGATGACGTGGACTTCATGGGGAATGCGCATTAAGCCAACAGTTCAGGGATACATGAAAATATGCTACTGCCCGTCAACCGATCAAGACTGCGATCTTGCTGGAAGCAAGTTAGTGCTTGCCGGGCTGCTGGAGACGCGTGGACCTTCCAAAGGAGGCATTGAGCTTATAGGTAAGGCGGTGGAAGCTAACATATTTGTTCAGTTGGGGGCCGCATGAGTAGCGTCTCTCCAGTATGTGCCCACCCAGTGTGTCGTTCTCCGTACAAGTGGTTTAATCTGTGACACCTGTGTAATGCTCCTGCTGTTGTCCTTATCGCCACAGCTTCTGAAGAATACGGAGAATACCTTATAGTCCGCGGGACTAATTTGTCAACTCGGAACCTTTTAAGGTACTTCCAGTATACACCCCGTGAAGGCACGACAACTGAACAAGAGGCTGACATATGCTCAAATTGTGAGTATTGTGTGAGAGTCCCTTTTCACACCATTTTCCAGCATATATGGACTCTGCCACTGCGAGGCCTTGGACACTGCCCTGTCCTGGGAATGAAGCGGGAGTGAAGTGTGTGCTACTTTGCACCGATTGTGCGTGTTCGCAGCGCTCAACTTGAGCGGAGGTGTAACGACGTTTCCTGATGCAGTGAATGCAGCGGGCACAGAGCAATACTTCTCCGTGACGGTTTCTGTGGGCAAGCAATATGCAGCATGTTGGTCTTTTGGGGATGCTTTTGCATCGAGAGCGACGTCCATGGCACGGTCGAGAATAGCTCCAAGCTTTATATCAGCTGATGACCTGATCAGTGTTAGAAGAAGCCTAATAGAAGAAGATGATTCGGCGTCTTCTGGGGAGCCCGTTTCGAACCAGTATGTAATTACTTCAGCAGATGACCGATCCTCCCTTAATCCGGAATCCAGGAAATGGTTTTTTGTATCGACGTTCTCACAAACAGGTCGGCTCTCCCTGCTGATGCGACAGCTCACCGATTATGCATTGCAGTGTTTTTCAGAGCACTCACCCGCTCTATACTTGTTCCGAAGTGCTCTATATTTTCCTTGCTGAATCGTGAGTCCTCACTGATGTGCCCCTGTCCACTGGCGCAGGTTTCCAGCAAGGCGTCCATAACGTGGTTATGGGGCACGAAGACACTGTGGTCATCACTGGAGTCATAAACGCAACTGACACTTACGAGGTGGCCCTGGGACTTAACCGGGATATGAGCGAGTGCTCCAAAATCTTTGAGCAAACGGATCTTCAAAGTGGCATAGGTATCGCCCCTGTTTCTGTCTCCGAAAGCCGAATGGTTCTTCAGTAAGTCCAAACTTGCGTCTCGCTTCTGAATGAGTGGGTACGCAGTTTGTACAACTTCTGTAGTCTTTTCAGCTTACGAATGAGAAGCTCTTTCGAGTATTCTCCTCCATTTTAGCATAGTTGGCTAGCGCGAACAAGGTAAACTTGCGCTCTATACAGGCCAATCTCTGGCTTCGTGTCGTGTTAGTTTTTTTGCGCTACTTCGCTCTCCTCAGGCTGTCTGTGTCCGTGCTTGACAGATATTTTCCATTGCTAGGCGTGGTCGTGAAGAGCATATCTCAGCGGTGACGATGCATATTTGTGTTCACTCGTGTGTCTCGATGCACTTGATGATTTGTGCAGGCTTGAGGCTACACACGAGCTGGGCTGGCACAAAATATGCATCCACAACAAAACTGCAGCTTTGGTCTTTGATGCGGGGACGGTAGAGGTGACGTCATACTTTCAGAAATCAGGGATGGACATGTTTGATACTCAGAGGACATTCGTATTGCCCTGCCTCACAGGAACTAAAAATTCACTTAAGGAGCAAGTGCGGGAATTCCCGCAAGTTTGGTTGCCTGATGGTACAGGTTTGTGGACCGCCAAGGTAGTTGTTGGGGTGCCGCGAACTGATAAAGAATATTCAACACTTCAGGTCAATTCGTCACCAAAGGAAAACTTCGTCGAATTTCCAGTAAGAGCAGGAGAACTTTTGCTGTCGGTTCATAGTGTTTGCTGCTGGAGCAGCTCCAGCCACGTGGGCAATATGCTTTCTTCCTATGCTCGCTTTCCCGACGCTTCTGCTGGTATGTGTTTCCATTTTTGTGTTTCAGCAACTACGAAACGTGCTGGCATGCGACACGACGAAGGATCAAACGGTCCTTGTACTAGGGGCTACCCACATGTTGGTTCTTTACCCAGACAATCAACGGAGTCCAGATTTAATCAACCATGGCGTACCGTACCCGGCTGATTTGGCTAATTCTGGTGACCAGGTCTTCATAACCAGCTTTGACAGCCACTTGATCACCTCCTTTAGCTTGACGAACCCATCCAAAGTCATTTTCTACGAGCCGACAAATCCGACACTACTGTCTGCTGGGGGCATCCAGGTTAGAGTTGTCAGACACGTCTAGTCGCACATCCACAAGTTATTTTCCAATAAGGTCATGACGATTTAGCGGCATTTTTCGGTTGCATGCACTTACACGTTTCTTACTTTCCAGGCAATCTCAAACATTGACGGCAATGAAACTTCTATTTTCATTGCGGACACCGTTGGGGGCATCATTGGCCGGCTCAAGATTTTGCCAGATGATCTGAACAATACACCTCACGGTGGAAAGATCAGCAGGGAGTGGACTGCAGTTTTCGGCAAGCAGAAGTCTGATTTCCGCAATACAGAGGGTGTGAATCGCCCCTTTTGCGTCGCTGAGTTCGTCACCCCGTATTCCACGCAAGAGAACATGAATTCATTGCTCGTTGTCGGGGAGGTGAGCTGGCCACGAATGCACATCTTGGGTGTCCCGTTGCAAGTGAACACAAAATCAACGACGGTGTGAGCTCAGTGGTGTTATATATTGTCTGCGCAGCTGATCTCTGACCGCATAACGTTCCTGAGCATAGACAACATGGGTATCTCCTTCTATAGACAGATCACTTTGGGAGTGACGAAATTTATTACCGGTCTTCGAATCATTGATGAAGTTTTGCTTCTGACGTCCAAACAGTGGTCCGTAGAACAAGAACTTGGCCGCGCTGAAGTTGCATACATCACGCTGAGCCAGCTGATAGACAACGTGTACTTTACGTACCCGGACTTTAGCAAGAAACTGCAAGCTGGTCTCCGTTATCGTTTCTTGCCCTTAGTGACAGGTGCGCTTGGTTGTTTCTCTGGTGTATTTCGGATGCTGCACAACTCTAGTTCGAAGAGGTTAAGTTTCCTTTACCACAATATATAATTTAAACAAATAGTGACCGAAGCCGCGGATAGCAAACGATATGCAGTAACGTCTGCGTTTGTAGCCGATCTGGACAGCACTGTCAGCCTATAAACATTTTGTGTTCTTCATTACAGGTCAGGAGATCCAGTTTTTTAAAGAGGATGCAGAAGCCGGGGACCCCCTACAATCCATTGGCTTTACCCTTGACTCGAAAACAGGCGAAATTCAGGGGACGCTAACTGCAACTGTAACGTCAAGGGTGGTAATTGTCGGTGGTGACTTGCTTGGGTCCTACACGTGGTCATTCGAATTCGAAGCAGGGTGCCAATCCGGAGAGTATTTCAATGATACCTCAAACAAGTGCGAGCCGTGCCCTTTAGGGACGTTCCGTGACGAAGAAATTGAACTTCAGCGTTGTCAGGACCACAAGGCTTTCAGCACAACTCTACAGACGGGGTCAACTAACTTGTCGCAGTGCACATGCATCGAAGGCTACGAAATTGGACTTCTAGGATATTGCCAGCCCTGTCCGGCAGGTGCGTGAAAATTTTTTCATCAGCTGGCAGTTACGACCTTGCATGATACCGAGGCATATTCTCAGCGGTCTTCTCCGCTTTGCTGGTTGCATGTGCGTGTTTCCTTTTGCTTAGGAACATACAAAGCGATAGCCGCAGACGCAAAATGCACAGGCCGATGCCCTCAGCATATGTACAGTGAGAAGACGGGTGCGGCAAGTTTGGAAGATCTTAATTGCCAGTGGTGAGGGGACTCTTCCTTCATCTTCTACCACCAACCGATGACGGTTCTGGTTCTGGCTATATAAGGTGTATCTGCTTCGTTGTTGCATGAGTTCTGCTGCGCCTGTTTTTCAGCGAACCGGGATTTTACCTGACAGAAAATGGATGTGAAAGCTGTCAGGTCGGAACTTACTGCGAGGGGGACTTGTCTCCACCTGTCCAGTGTCCGGAATTTGAAACTACTTCTTCTTCCGCGAGCTCCAAGTTTAGCGACTGCGTCTGCATAGCTGGGTACTACCGCGAAGGAGATGCGTGTGTTCCTTGTGACGTTCTGACGTACAAACCGCTCATTGGCGACCAAGCATGCACACAGTGCCCCCAGCCGGCTCTTAATGTTGTGGCCGCCGGCGAGATCCTTGCAACTTCCGCTCCAGGCACATCAATGTTTTCAAGCAAGCGAGGTTCCACCCAACAGTCAGAATGTGAAGTTTGTGCAAGCGGGTATTATTTTGACGCCGTCTCTATGGGTGGATGCGTACCCTGCAAGGAAGACTTCTACTGTCCAGGATTTCAGCTGGGAATGATTGCTTGCAAGGATCTTTCTATAACAGCCGGTGTTGGAGCCGAGAGCGTGTTCCAATGCAAGTATGCTAAGAAAACTAACACACGATGATGATAGCGGTCGGCGCAACTGCTTACATGGCATGGTGGAAGGGGCTGACTTAGCAGACTAAGTGTCCTGTGTTCATGTTTTCACTGTCTGTTTATTGAGCTATTTTCGTTCGAATACTGTTTGTGCCTTCCAGGTGCCCCAAAGGATATGGTAAAGTTGCCAGCAGAAATCCTCTGGATCTGAGTCTAACGTGCATGCCATGTCCGGTCAACTACTTCCAGCACATGGATGGCTCAGAGGCCGAGTGCATGCCTTGTCCCTCAAATTCCATGACAAAATCTACGAAGTCGTCGAGCATAACAAGCTGCGTTGCTCTGCCGGGATACGCCGCTTTAGAGAACTTGCAGACGCTATCCAACCGTGTTGATGGAAGTGACACAGACGACTCGACCACGAACACGTTCCTGGAGGCTATTGATCTTGCCAAGGACGTGGAGAAGGCATATGAATCTCTCTATGCAGAAGACCTACGTGCTATCAACGTGTTTTGCAAGGAGGATATCAGCTCAATTCAAGAGTATGATATGGCGGAATTCGTCACCATGCAGTATGCGTTGTCTTTTGCAGAATGTCAGGCGGCTTGCTTAAAGAATGTTTACTGTACCAGTTTTTCGTTCTCGAAGGAGGATAGATTTCCAACTCACACGAACAGCGTCATGAACTACACCGGCATTTACTTTTACACTTTCTGGCCTTGTCAGCTGTATATGTTCGGATCAGCCGCAGCAGCAGACGTTGTCAATTGGAAAGATACGTGGGAGGGCACTGATGTAAGTCAAATTTTGACCATGTTATGGAGCATTTGACTCATACCGATTAATAGGCATTGCATTGACAGCTAAACCATAGGACCGCCTGGCATCCTTCCAAGGAAAGGTTTTCGTCTGGCCAGAATGAGACTGTTTGCTTATTGCGTCTGTGATCACGCAGGTGGAGCCTGGCAAGGCAGTTGCTTGCGTCGTTGGCCGAGTCAAGGATGAGCTTACCTGGCAAAGGTTCCGTTACGTCGAGTGTCCACAGAATGCATATTGCCCAGGAGACAAGGATGCCAGAATCTTCGAATGCCAAGATTACGCCGTCACGCTCAGCACAGGGGCCTATTCCAGGGAACACTGTCTGTGTGTCCCCGGCCGGGAGCCTGTGGGGCATATGTGTGAGCAGTGCAAGCTGGGCTTCTACAAAAATGCGACGGAAAATATTGCATGCACGGAGTGCCCACAGTTTTTCACAACCAGCATCACTGCGAGCACAAGTGCATACGAATGCACTTGCCAAGCTGGCATGTACATGGCGCTTCCCGGAACTACCGAGGACGCAGAACAGGTGGAGCAGCCGGAGCAGGTTGGAGATACGGAGCAGGTGGGAAATACGGAGCAGATGGGAGATGCTGGGCAGGTAGGAGGTACGGAGCAGATGGGAGATACGGGGCAGATGGGAGATACGGGACAGATGGGAGATACGGGGCAGATGGGAAGTACGGGCCAGATGGGAGACACGGGACAGATGGGAGATACGGAGCAGACGGGAGATACTGGACAGATGGGAAATATGGAACAGGTGGGAGGCACGGAACAGGTGGGAGGTACGGAACAGATGGGAGATACGGAACAGATGGGAGATACGGAACAGATGGGACGTGAGCAGCACGTAGGAGATGCGGAACAGGCGGAACATATGGAAGAGATGGGACACGCAGAACAGACGGATAAAGATTCAGAGCCTCCTTCAGCAGCTGCATTGGAACCGGCAGCTCTTGAGACAATCGTCCATGCCAGGTCGATTCGGGAACTAGGCAGACACTGGGAGGTGAAGCCAAGCTCATCCGGAGGCGTATCAATGTTACAAGTGCGACAACTGCCATGGCTGGAGGAAGCAACTAGAGAACAGCTGGAAAAAGTAGTAGAGTTAGGCTCATGTGTGCCTTGCCACACAGGAATGTTCTGTCCGGGCCACTGGAAAGATCCGCCCACAAATTCTATTCATATGCCTCCACAGCAGTGTATTGAGGGATCCAGCGTCCCGCAGTCCACCGTAAATGCAGACTCTGTCGAAAAGTGCCTTTGCCTAGCGGGATATGCGTATGGGCGGTCGTCGGATGCTGCTGTAGCGTCGGATTCGTACTTCACGTGTAGCAAGTGTCCACCTGGCACATACAAGGAATTGCAAGAAAACTCACCATGCTCGGGTCGTTGTATGAAGGATGCCGAGACGTATCCTGGGGCCGTGAGCAAGAGTCAGTGCTTTTGTCAGGTGGGGCGCTACGCAGTGGAGACCGATGACTCTGAGGGCATGTTCAGCTGTGTGGAATGTATTACCGGAGGCGTGTGCGTCGGCGGCTTCAAGCAAAGCGTTATCAAGGCGATTGAGGAAAACCCCAGCTATACAAACATCACCATCGCTGACCACACTACCCCGTACCCGCAAAAGGGATGGTTTGCTACATTCAAGACGAATGCTGATGAACCTTGGAGGCCTAATTGGTTACCGTTCACAGTGGATTCTTCAAATGAAACTTCTAGTGTTTTCGACTTGGCCACTGCTGCCGATGCGAGCAGCGGCTCTGCATTTCTCCAAAGCACGCAGTACGATCGGGTTCCTGATATTCACCCTTGTCCTGTAGACTACAGATGCCACGGCGGTCCGTCAAATGCTTGTGCTGAAGGAGGGTCTGGATACCTCTGCAGCAAGTGCGAGAAGGGGTACGACATCTCCAGCCACGGAGGGGTATGCACAAAGTGCCAGCCACTTTGGTTCGAAGTCGCCTACCTCATCACGTCGAGGCTTATTATCTGCGTCATCGCATGGCTCATAGCTGCAGTCAGTTGCCTTGCCGTACGAAATCCTGCCTGTATCCATCCGATTTTAATACGGATCTGGTTGTCTAACTTGTTCGTGTTCTTTCTCTTCGGCTTCTTCCCTGAAAATAGTGTCTCAGCGCTAGTGGACTGGGCTCCGATGTACAGGGTTGCGTTTACGTATCCAATCTTTGTATTTACCAAATACCCCAAAGTGTTCTGCATTCTCGACGAGTTGGGTTTCCCGCTGGACTTCAACAAGGCATGGTACCTGCAGAGGTTTGTTCAAATGCTTGTGCCGATTCTGGATGTTTGCATCACTACGGTGATATGCGGCATTGCACTTATCCTCTACAAGCTTTACAGGCGCTCCAAGATCCAGAGAGTTGCGCTGGTGCTGAGGCATGCTCAAGAAGTCCATGCAGGCGATATTTGGGCGATGCGTACTGTGGAAAAAATCCAAGACATGAGATGCCTTGGGTTGTTCCACTACATCTCACCTGCAGGGACGACGCTCTCTCAGAAGGTCTTCCGCTTCTTTGGTGACCTAGTTCCAGCCTTTATGGTTATCTGGTTTTGGAACTTGCCATTCCTTGTAATTGAGTGCACTCAGCTTCTCGGGTGCGTTGCCATATCGTACAAGGATGAGCCGGCCATGTACTTCTTGACGGCTCTTCCCGAACAAGAATGCTCTCTCAGCGAGCCGTGGTTCCTGGCTGGTGCCATCCTGGGGACTAGCGGCATTTTGGTCTGGGGCATTGGCAGCGTAATCGTTTTCTGCGTGTGGATGCACTACACGGACAACGCTGACAAGTTGGAGTCAAGGTTCCGTTACGGCTTCCTTTCCAACGGCTATGAATTCCAATATCGAGCATGGGAAATGCTTCTAATGGCGCGCAAGATGGCATGTGCCTCCCTCCTAACATTACAGCTTAACATGAGTGCATCGGGAACTCAAGAGGTTTTCCGTAACTCTGTCAACCTCCTGATTGTCACCGCGTTCTTAATCATCCAGCTGCTGATTGAGCCATACGACAGACGGAGCCACAACCTCACAAATCGGGTGGAATTTATGGGTCTGCTAGCCAACGTCTTCAACTGCATCATTATTCAAGGAAGCTTTTCCTTCCCAATATTCAAATGGCTGGGGCCCCTACCAATTGTCCTGTGTGGATTGTTCCATTTGTACGTCTTATGGAATTTATTCGTAGAGGCTGGGAGAATGGTGCTCATGCGCCCGCATCTGGCAAGGCTGCCGTCACCTTGGAGGTACTTCAACCTGGTGACTCGTTCGCTCGCCAGATTGTATACTCGAGGGCATGCCAAGGTCTACTACAACTATATAACAAACGAGATGGTGCTGGAGGCGGCAGCGAAATCGCGGGTCTTCCACATTCGCAGGATGATTCAGAGGAAGAAGAAGCTTACCGACTACAGAAAGATCAATTACGAAAACAGAACCTATTTCGTTTCCGCCCTCACCGATTCTCTCTCTAGGCTGGTTATTTCCTGGTGCCAGTTTACTATTCCTGGTGACTGGTTGGACTTTACCATTCGCTATGCGTTCTGCTACTGCTTCTGGATGAGGCATCGCGCTTCCAGCAATAGAGAACCTCTCGACTTGGAAGAATTCGATGCAATGAGGCCTTCACTTTTCAACGAATGCTATATTGAGACTGAGGATGGAGACGATGATGGGGTCCTAGACCCGGAAACGCAATGCAGCGAAGTAGAAGTGGAATTTCTAGACATGCTCGTTGACGACGATGTGTATGACGACAGTCCGATTACTCTCATGGAGCTGTACGTGGCAGTGCAGTCTATGCGTTACATTCCTAAAGGGCAGCTTCGCCGGCTTCACATGTGGTACCGCGAGAGGATGGCTGCGGCTAGCAGCTCGGACATGCCCGCTCTGCGCAAAGAGAACGAAGAGCTTGAGGCAGAACTACAGCAGTTGAGTGAGGTGCTGCGTAACCGGTTTGGATCACCAGAAGGCGATGTGCCTTTCAACATCATGGACTTCTTCTTTGCCGTCGAAATCTTACACGAGGCGGAGGCAGAAAACGCCCGTATCAAGAAGGACATCGACAAGGAAATCAGCAACATCATGAATGCCCGTGCAGCCCGTTCTGTGGCAGAACGGGTTCAGATGGAATTAGACAAGAATGAAGGAGAAGAGCTTGAGGACATCCTGAGATCGTTCGACGATGCCACGGAGAGGCAACAAGAGGCCAAGGCGCGCTTGGAGTACCTGGAGGCCGCCGTTGACGACAATAAGCGGAAAGTAAAATCGCGCAGAAAGCTGTCAAAGGACCTTTCGAAGAAGCGTATCGTTGTAGGATCCAGACGTATCAGTTTGGCGGAGGAGCGGAAACGTATCCTTCGCCCAAGCTTCTCTAATCTTGATGCAGCCGGCGGCAAACCTACCCGCAAGTCGCTGTCTCCAGTCCGGCTCGAGAAATCCACTTCTGGTTATGGCCGTACCATTTCTCCTGTTGGTTTCCATACTGACAGAGGTTCGGGAGACGGGCGTCGGCGTATTAGTGTAGGAATGGTCCCCATGGGCGCTGATGGGACAGAAAATGGCGTGCAAGGAAAATCAAGACGTATATCGCTTTCTCCCACACCCAGCGACGCATCTGAAGAAGGAAGAAGGGTAGGGCTGCACTCAATACAATCCCATAGCAGCTTTAGTTCAGATAGCGTTGGCAGTCCAGGGAACAGCCGGAGGACAGTCAGAAGCGCTTCTCGTTTGGGAACGTCCGATCGTCTCTCTTCGGGTGACGACGAGGGAAGACCGCCGAAGCAAAGAGCCAGAATCGCTTCTCCAGGAACGTCATTGGCAGCGGCTGATGGACAGGGAGGCCTTGAGCAGCAGTTGTCACGTCGCAGAGTAATGCGCATTGGAAGTACTTCGTCAGAACCCACACAAACAGGTACGAACGTGGGGGTAACCGAAGCGGCGCCAAAGAGAGCCATCGGAACAACGCGCTCAAACGCCGAGCCGCCGGAAGAAGCGCCACCACCAGCATCATCCACGACCCCTGCACCAGCTTCAAGGCGGTCCGTTGGGCTGTTTAAACGGCCCCCTGAAACTAAAGACAAGGCGTGAACTTTGTGGCATTTAGGTGTACGGAAATGCCCTCACACACTACCTTGGCGTGTTGACTCCTAGAACGTACATCGTTATAGGGATTATGCATCGCCTAGCGAGCAGTACCGCTGTGCTTACTGCGAATTCGAACTTGACTTTCCAAGCAAACTGTTGAAATTTTCTGCAAACTTGTCTTGTGTGGGGGAGGGGTAACTCCGAGGTGAATCCTGTATTATCCAGTAGCTTGCTACTATCACTGCGTTTTCCCCTAACAGGTAGGCTCCAGTTTAGGCTTTTCTAGTGAAACCACACAGCAAATATTTCCATTACTGCCTACGCCCCACGTGAGTAGTGAAACTTGCACCGTGCAACCCCCTGGCAGTCCGTGCCTCGTTGCTGTCCCCTGATGTGACTGAGTGAGGCTACAATTCGATTGTCAGTGAACGTTTCCGCTGCAAATTAGCTTAGAAGCACTGTTAACCACTTTTCTGCACTCCTATGGCGCAAAGACGTAGAAATGTGGTAGGTGCGTCCTTCATCACAATGCCGGACCGACATAGAAATTAAGTCCGCGCAATTGTTTGTGAACTTGGCCATTCTGCTCACTTGACCTGTATCTGCCGGAGTAACTCCACCAAGGAACGGAAGTGCCACGTCCGCCTTCCTCTGGACTACTAACGAGCTCGACTCGGCGCGGCGTGGCAGGCTCCTAACCATGATAGCGATGCGCCAAATATGCACATTCGACGTGATTAATAACAGGCACAAGCGAAATGCGACGGAAGATGTGGATATGCATTCGTCTACAGGGAGTACTCCCCTGTTCGTCTCATTCGCAACAAGCGGCTCGATCGGTCAGCCGAAGGCCAGGTGCATACTAGACGGGTGAGCCGGCCGTGCTAGCCTACAATCAATGAAATCGGCCTCCGCCTCTGTGACTTGCATGCGTTTTGACGCACTTTAAGTGAGTCTGATCGATCCAGGGTTCTCTGCCATTTGCAATCCCCAGCTTGCACCCTCATCCCCTATGCCGACGGAGCCTCACGGAGAACCGTAGAGCACACGCTGCCGAGTTCTGTTGGTTTGCAGCATCCTCATAAGGGGCTTCCCCAGCTAAACGTTCTCCCTTGTGACGGGATACTAGCTCATTCGAATACAAGCACGACGTCCAGGGGTACGCACATTTATATATAACCTTGGATTAGTGTCAAGCCCAAGACAGAACTACGTGAGCCGAGTTCTGTGCTAACAGACCCCTAAATATACTACTGCAACAGCCATCCCACCGTGTGGGGCTGTCAATTATACAGCAGTCTCTGCGTAGCAGGCACAGGTTTCTGGCATTCCTTGGGCACCGCTGATTGTTCTCTGTGTTGGATGCCATGGCAGATTTCTTCCATACGAAGCGGCTGGGGAGTGCACTTCAATTTTTCTAAGCGCCTCGATTGGCTCCCACATATCCACTAAGTTCAGCAATGCACTCGAGATGGGCTTGCCAGCCACCGACCAGTTACTGGGAGCCCAATTGCAGGCACCGCGAGCGCGAGTTAGCCGTGCAGTACATTCCCCACACTGCAACAAAGTTTAACTTTGATGAGACTGAATGCAAGTTAACACAAGGGAAAACTGCAGTAGATCGAGTTTCGGACATTTCGTAGTGGGCTTTAGAGGTTTAGAACCCAAGAGAGGTTGAGACGCGCTGTCACCGATCGTTGGCGTCTATTCCCACCTCTGGAGACAAAGCATGCCCAAAACTATTCGCCTTATTCAAACTAATACAAAAGGTCACGCATTGTCTATTTTGTTGTGTAGGGGACCTTCCCTGTCTCCCCGCTTCGTGGGGCCCCCCCACAGACAGTCAAGGGCCATTCGTCATCCCGCATGAATGCATGCAGGACTGGGGGCATCAACCACAGGCTATCCCTAAACAGAGAGAAGTTTACAAGGGAAAGCGTTTAGGCTTGATTGCACTCACGTCCCTCCTGAGGTGGTGGAGGAGCGCGGGTTTCAAGGTGGCGTCGTTTCCCTCCAATGCAAACTGCTGGGTGACTGCCTAGCAGAGGTGCCACTTAGCCTTGAGCTGCTTTGGATTCCACGTTGAATCAGTCTGTAGATTTTACTTACTTGGGAGGATTCCACTGGGATTGAGTGCTCTTTGCCGCTGTGGTGGGGATCGGCGGCTCATGGAGGAGCCGCACTTTTCGATGTTTTTGTTGGTTATGAACTGCGCGCCCACTTGCCAAGTGTCTATACACGTCTAGGCTGCTGACTCCGCCAGTTTCTACGGGCAAATACCTACTCAATTCGTGTAACGTTTCTGCACAGGGCCAGCACGCTTCGAGACAGCGCTTGTTGAAATGAGGCCATTTACGATAGCCCTATGACAAGGCCTGCCGTCGCGCAGGCTCTCCGACTTAGACAAAAGGCAGATGCTGGTGGAGCCGCTGGGGGTGTGCAGCAGGCTCCCGGGGGGGCTCGGAAGCAATGCTGACTCACGATGATGGGCTTGCTGCTCCCGAAGAGAAGCCCAACACCCATTTTAGTGATAATCAGCGCTCAGGCAAAGCGGAAGACGGTCAGCAGGAGACTGGACACCAGCCTAAGTCCAATGGCGATCCAAGCGATCATCAAAGCACAGATAAAGAAGAGGATGCCCGACGGCACACAAAACAGCAGCAGAAATCCAACAATCATCCAAGAGGCCATCAGAGCTCAGACGAAGAAGAGGATGGACGACAGCACGGTAAGCAGCAGGGGAGGGCTAACGCCTATTCAAGTGATCATATTGCAGAGGAGGATGGGCAGCAGCAGACTCACCGGCACCAGAAGCCCCAGGAGAAAACGGAGGGTTCAGTCTGGCTTCCAGCATGCTGTGAGATCTCAGATCAAGGGGCCAGCGGCCCTGAGGCTCGCCGGCGACGCCGTTTGGGCCCATCTTCTCTAGTGCCCGAGGTCCAGGTTCAGGCCCCTGAATCAACTGCTAAGAGAAAGCGCACTCCAAGCCGTCGGGTGGTGGAGGCAGCTGAATCCGCCCTGCTCCTGGAGGAGGTTATGGCTAGGGAGAGCATGACAGCACGCGGTGCCCCAAACCAGCCTCCACGATTTGCAGGTGATGAGGCTTGTGCGTCTTCATGTGTGTCGTCGTCTTACTCGGAGACATACACCACCGCTGGTAGCTGCCTGGGCCATGTCGCTACGCGCGTCGCGTCCTTGAGTGGGGCCTTGCGCGAGCAGCAGCAGCAGCAGACAGGGGCACCAAACATGTACAGAGGTCTTTACCTGGAGGAAGCTGCAAAAGATTGGGAGCCACAGACAGGGAACCGGAAGACAGCCCGCAAAGACGCGCAGAGGTTTATGACAGCTGCAGCTGAGGAGGTTCCTCTTTGCCGACGCCCTTGTAAGAAGCACAACCGCATACTGTATTACCGAAGTCCCTAGACCCGAGCGAGTTGTGGTTCTTAGGTCCCGTCACTTCGCCAAGGAGGCTGCAATGCCTGTGCGTGTTAGACATGCCTCTGGTGTCGGATTTTCTGTGTTTCAATTGCGTTTATGTGGGGTTTGATTGCTATTGCGTATCTATCTGGACATGAGTGCTAGTAGCCCTGCACTGCAGCATATACGTGGGTTTTGGGTCGGAAGGGTTCGTGATTTCCTCATGCAACATAGGTAGTCGTGGCCCTCCAGGATTTTTACCTCTTTTTTCTTGTCTTTGTGGGGTGCAGTATTTGGAGCGGTGGAGCCCAGGGACGTTCTTGGGTTTGGCATTCCTCTCAGAGAGGTTTTGCGCACTCGCGAGCAGCAGCGGGAGCAGCAGCAGGCGCAACAGCAGCCCCAGGAGAGCGCGACATCAAGAAAGGCGAACTTACAGCGTGAAAGACAGCCTCACAGCCACCAGGCACCGCGGCAGTTGCACCAAAGTGAGGGCGAGGTTCCGTCGTTTGTGGTTGATGTGGCGGTGGTGGGTGCCGGAGTTGCAGGGCTGGCGGCTGCTGCGTATCTCAGGCGGTGCGGAGCGTCTGTAGTTGTGTTCGAGGGACGCCACCGGGTTGGGGGGCGCACATTTTCTTCTGTGATGCCGGAGAGGGTGCTACCAGACGGCCGCAAAGTCGAGCGTAAGTGCTTAACTCTTGGTGTCTGAGTTGGAACTGCGACCTCACGTTTGGGTTTTGTTGGTACTTAAAAGCGTACGAGCCGCTCTTTGGAGTGTTGTAGTATAAGCTTAGTTGCGAGTTCATAGTGCTGTAGCCCCCCACTTTGGCTTGTTGCTTTCTTCCCTTATAGCTATAGCTCCTTACTCGCTTTCACTGTCTATCTAGGTGTGCAGTCCCTACCAGTACCCTGTCGTTCTCCCATCACTGTCGTTCTTGCGGCGCAGTGTTTGAGGTTGTAGCAATGTCTGGGCATTGCGGAGAGACGCCAGCATATGTGTGCACTCCCACATGCATTTGCTCTCCGGTGGGTGTGGTTTTTTGTTCTGGTGCTGCCCAGGCGTCGTGATTGATCTAGGCGCCTCTTACATGCACTGCGTAACAGCACACCCCAAGGAGAGGGGGGGTGCCCCCGATTGCCGCTGGCGCCGGGAACCATCGCGATCTGTCAGTGGCATTGCGGCTGTGTTACAGCCGCTAGTAGCCGATGTGGCTGGGAAGCAGAACTGGGAGTCTACGCTGTTTGCAAGGTGAGGTGATGACGCGCACTTCTCGTGTGTGGTGAACCAACAGAACAACCGCCTCATTCTCCAACATTTAAGCTCATCTGCTTCGTGATGGGAAGCGCATAGGGTGGCTTAGTGGGCGCATGCAATCGCCTGGAGGAGAACTTAGGGAACTTCCGGAGGCGGCATGGTGTAATATTATGGGGTGGCAACCATGCTTCACGTAAACTTGCAAGTTAGGCTATACAACAGGACATGCGGGTGTGTGTTTTTTGGGATGCTGTTGCAGTTGGAGCGACGAGGCTTCTGGGAAAGAATTGCCTTTCCTTTCTGTATTAAAGGTGCATCAACTTCTTGACCGGCTACGCGAAAGGACGGCTGCGAAGCTCTTGCACTTGCCCCCGCCTCTCACTGAAGCAGGGGGCCCAGGGCCCTCTGCTGCTTCGTTGCCCAATACCATTCCCGCTGCAGAGTTTCTCGCCCCTCCCCTGGATCAGTTACTGGTTGCTGCTCTAGACAGGAGACGCTCTGCCAGTAACCACAGCAACGAGACTGCGGGCGTTCCAGCACCAGAGGCCTTCACAGGCACGACCGACGGGTGCCACTTGACAGTTCCTGCCGTTCAGGAGGATCTCTCTAAGCAAGAAGAGGCCGACAGCCCCTTGGGTGTTTTAGACAGAAAAGACACCAAGGACCACAGTAGTCAGCAAGCTGACCCTATAGCATTGCAGGCAGGCGACGGCGGGTACGAAGCGGAAGAAGAGGACAGCGCCCATGTGCAGCACGACACAACCGATCCGTGTTGTAATTGGGCCCTGGGTGTGAAAGAGAGTGGTCTTCGCAAGCACAGCGCGAGCATATCGAACTCCCGGTTTTCCCTATACTACCCCTTGGGAAAGGCCTTTATCCGCCGAGCCATCAGGGCCTATGGCGGATGTCCTCTATGCTGCACAGGGGCGTGTGGGGGAACCTCCAGGCGACTTGATGAGAGGCATGCAGCTTCTGGAGGATCAGCCGAGGAGATTGGCGACAGGTGCAGAAGAGAGGGCATATGGGGCTCCCCTGCTCCTCTTGTTCAGCCTGGAGGTTGCGCGAAAGTCTTTGGAACACCCATTGGCGATGTTGGAGGTACTGATGGAGAGCGGACACCCGCTGGAGGGGCCCTACAAACTGACGCAACAGAAGAGGCGGGCGAGGCAGCCCTTTGCCACTTGAGCCGCAGCCAGCCTTTTACCGGGGAGCTCTCAGCGGATGGAAAAGATGCAAACAAGGTGGACTCTACACTCCAGCAGCAGCTAACCAGGAAGGATTTGACGAAGAGGCAATCCGGCGTTTGTACCAGAACCCGAGGCAACACCGTCCATAGCAGCGGCACCAGCAGTGGACAGCAACTGCTTAAGGGCAGCCGCCCGAAGAAGAGCAGCACAACGGCTGGGGCGCAGGTCCAAACGCGGCTGGTCCCTCCGTTGTCGCTGCACGATAACAGAGGCTTCCGGCGGTCGGCGTGGGATGCCCTACAGACTGCTCTGTGCGAAATACTAGCAGAGGCCGATGCAGATGACGGGATGCAGGCAGGCGGCGGAAGCAGCAGAGAAGGCGCTAGCAGGGACTGCCGGGCCCTGAGGCCCCGTAAACCTCCACCTATTACTCCTGCAGAAGCTCGCATGTTACTGGTTGTATTGCAGTCTAGGTTGGGCTACGTGGGTGACCTAAGAGAGCTACCTGTGTCTGTTGTAAAAAACTACCCTTACGACGTTGCTGGAGTGGGAGCAGCTCTCAGGAAGGAGCTGCTAAACCCACATTTGGGGCCCCCGCCGGTGCCTTTAGCTGTGCCGCCGCCCCCCAGTGTGCAACGACTTCGCATGCAGCAAGTTGCGCTAGAATCATCCCTGCAGCAGGAACAAAATGTTCGTGTTTATCCTTTTTCGGCGTCTACTGCCAATTCCGCTGACAAACTCGTGGTGGATGGCTGGGGGTGGTTACCCATGTTCTTGTGCCTACAAGTGTTCCCCTTTGTTGTAACGGAAGCCACTGTGCAGTCTGTAAATGTCAAGGATGGTCGTGGCGATATGCTAGGTGGTACAGACATTACTTCTGCCTGCTCAGCGGAATCTTCGCGGGCTCCATTTGGCAAAAGAAACGGCTGTAATGGAGAGGGAAGTTGTGGCACACAGAATGAAGAGGCTGCTGGGGATGGAGCCTTTCTTGCTGATACTCATCCTGTGCGCCTTCGGGTTGAAGTGAACCGTCGCCTTCGCCATGGCGCCTCTCATGGACTTCCACAGGCGCAGAAACAAAACGAGCCGCCAACGCATATTTGGTAGGGGGCTGTGTTTCCGTTTCACTGCCGCCTTCCATGATGTGACTGCACGCTTCCTGTGCATCCTAAGTCTGTATATACGTCTACGCATTCGCGCGACGTGCTGCTTCAAGATGCAGCCACGAACTGCCCGCGAATTGTCACCGGTCTTTATACGTCAAGGCAGTAATCTGGGGCATCCTTCACCCCCCTGACGACTAGCAGAAGCAGTCACCAACAACTCCACAAGTGCTTTTTCTGCTTTGTGCCTTTTCCGTTTTCAGGGCATTCGCCAAGTATTGCGTAGTAGCAGTACCATTGGCACAGCTGGCTCAAGCACCTTTGCCGTGCACCCGAGCGTCAACCGCTGAAGAGCCGCTCCCACCAACTTTGGGCCTGATTGACTTTTCGCCACCTCTGGGAATAGATAGGCGCCGCGCTCTTGCTCGGTACAGGATGGGGTGTCACAATAAGGTGGGTGGTTCTCTTGTCCTGTGTTGGTGTGTTGTGCCCCACAAACCAACCGCCATCAGTAGACGCCGCCTCAGGAATTCATCGATCCCCCCCTGACTTAGCACCTGCGCCGCTATTATTGCATTAGTCAGACAATATCGGGTGCTAAATTGAGCAATGGGTTCTTCTCTCCTAGGTTTCTGACAGTCGCGACCTATGTTTTTTGGACACCAGACTGCGTTTGTGGCTGCGGTGGCCGCGTGCGTGAATATTCAGGTGGTTATCCGGTGGCACCCAGATGATGTTTTCTGGCATGAGCGGGGCCTTCAGTTGAATTGCCTTGATCAGAAATTTCAATTTCTCAATCTCCACGCGTATGGGAAGCCAGGGTGCCTTCTTGCGCATTGCTTTCCCCCATTTTCCAGTGGCTATGGGGGTCTCAACAATGATCAAGAGGTGCGCTAAATTTCTGGGTAGACTTCAGCGTTTTTGTGCAGGACAGATATTTGTCGAAGCCTTGCTTGCCCCTTGTTTTGCTGTGTCGTTTTATGTCGGAGGTCGCGGCGAGGCCAAAAGCCCCCTGAAGATGCGGTTGTGTATGAGCCACTGCTCTTGTACTGCTCTGCTGTTCAGGTGGTAGCTGAAGTGCTGGCATTACTGCAACAGATGTTCGGTATCTCTGACGCTTCTTTTCCCCGGCCGGTTGACTTCGTTGTATCTCGGTGGGACGAAGATTGTTTCTCTCGCGGCTCGTATTCCACTCCGGTTGGTCGTATATTGCATTATAGCCCCACTTTACTGCCGTATTCGATTCTCGCAAAGCTCTCCATGCGTATGACAGCGCAGGTTACGCCTGACTTAATGCCAATCACAACTGTGCGTAAGTGCAGGTTTGAGGCATTGCAGCTCGCTGCACTATCTGGCTGTTGCTGTTCTCTGTTTTCTGGCCACTGCAGGGAGTCAACGCGTACGACAACGACCTAGATATAATGAGGGCCCCCCATCCAGCACATGATCCTCGTGTTCTGTTTTGTGGAGAGCACCTTAGCAAGGCCTATTTTCAGTGCGTTGACGGTGCTTTTGATACAGGTAAACCTAAAGGGACCAGCAGCGCACACACTTTTTGTTGCCCTTGTTTGTATGGGAACCAAGTGCATGGGAAGCTGATGAAGCGGACTTGTCTAGCCATTACACTAGGAAGTGACCTTGCACTCAAGTCTGATTTTCCCATTCGTTTCCCAAAAAATGTTTTATATATGTATCTTTAAGGACAAATAGGAATAAGTATCCGCTTGCTGATACGTTCAGCTTCTCCCAGCCCTCTTGACGCAGTGTTTTGAACGTGCATGTAGTCCAACGGTGCAATACGTCCTTATTGAAAACGGCTTCTTCTCTAGGCCAGTTGTTAAAGTGGGTATGAGTTCGTTTGGTGGCTATGTGCTTGAGTTGCAGGACTACGTGCTGGGGAAGCTGTTGCTCACGAGTGTCTGCAACTCCCGCTTCCCCCCAGAGAAGATGGAAGGGATTTTGCACTGGATTGCTTTTGCCTGCCTCCAGTGTCAGCCCAGTCTGATTCTGCTCGTTCATTCCTTGGCAGCGAAGAGGTTCACCGCCTGCACAATGCAAATGACGCCTGTGGGGGCGAATCACATTTTAAAGCCCCCTCAGGAACCTCGGAGGAGGACTCTTATCAGCAAACTCCAGGTTTGCTGCCGCAGTGCCCGTTCTCGGGATTTCCGATGCCGCGACTACCCCGCGTGTTGCGCGGCCATTACTTGACAGATCAGTCAGACATGGGTCTGACAGATGCAGAGGGGGAGAATTGGGCAGATGGAGGCGGCGGTCGGCGTGGCCTCCAGACCTGTGAATCTGAGCGAAGGGTGCCACATGTTGCGGCGGCTGAAGAGTATTTTCTCGCGCGTTGCCTGGCCTTCATAAAAAAAGGCAGCAAACAGCTCCTCAAGCGTCTGGCTCTACAGTATCAGGGCGTCCCCAATACTGACTCTCCCGTAGAACAGTTTTCCGCTGATGATGCGTCGTACGTGGGGGAGCCGTCTTTTGATGCAGATACAGAGCGTGCATCGGGCGATGCGGGCGAGGAAGTAACACCAGATGAGCCTTCTGCGGTGCCGCATCTTAACAGTTTATCAGAGGCCGCGCTCAGCTTCTTACGACGCTTACCTACGGCGGCTCAGCGCCTTTTCTACAGGACTTTCCTTTCGGAATTCCCTTTGACCCCGCCCACGTCAAGTGGTGGCGCAGCGGAGGTGCAAGAGTGCAAGCACAGCTCGCCAAAGCAGGAACAGCAGGATTGCAACATTGAAGGGCCAGATGACCAGCAACAGCTCCAGGTTCCCCTTCTCACTGACCTCCTCGATGCTCTCTTTCTTACCACGAGCAGCACTGGTGCCGCTGAGAGTGGCCAAGATGCTCCTTTCAACGAGAGGGTACTCTTGCTGTCCCAGCAGTTTTCTCGCCGTCTCAAGCGCGGCTCTGGAGGCAGAACGTTGGATATGAAAGCTTTCTTGTTTCTCCTCGCTAAGAAGAACGCCCTAATCCAAGATGTAGTGCTCAGCCCCATACGTGCCCTTGCGCACGCATTCCCGCGGAATAATCCACAAAAGGGACCACTGACGAAGGACGTTGAAGTCTCAGAGGCGCCGCCGGCACCGGCAGAAGCAGCGGAAGCTTCCCTGGAACGTTTTGTGAAGGAACTAATGCTGCCTGCTCTCCCGGCGCATGCACGGAACACAAAGCCTCCGCGAATGGCGGCTGTATCGGTGGGAGTTCTGCTGATGGAGACCATCGAGAGACTTTGTGCTGCGGTCCCACCAGCCACCGACCAAGAGCAGCTGAAACGGCGGGCCACCCTCGTAGAAGACTTAGTGCTGAAGAACCTCGCGAACAGCGAGTTTGTCTCGGCCATCGGCAGCAGTGGGGCGGCTGGCGGAATGCAGAGAAAAGGAGCAGAGGGACCCGGATCGTCGGATCCCGTGCACCATGAGCAGTTATGCTGGTTATGTCGTGGGGAGGGAGATTTGCTGCTGTGCGATGGTCTGCCCCCAGCTGCTACATCTTCAGGTGCAACGTTGGGAAAAGGATCGTCCGGTTTGAGCTCCTCAGTAGCTGCTCCAAGGCCTTGCCGTCATGTGTTCCATATTGGCTGTGCATTCCCCCCACCTACTCCCGCAGAATTGCAGCCGAATGCCCACTGGAGCTGTCCTTTGTGTAAAGCAAAGGCCTTCAGAGAACGCCAGAATGGTGAGCGCCGTGAATCGGACCGGCGCCAGCGAGAGGCGGATAAGGAGCAGGAACAGCATTGTCTTCAAAATGGCGAAGGACAGCAGGACCACACAGAGCACTCAGCGAGCACTGCCGGTGCGGAAGGTCTTGGAGGACGTACGAGGTGCACAGACTTTGGCGGGGATCTGCTTAATTACATTTTCGAATCTGTGGAGCGCCTCGCACAGCAAGGAACGGAAGAGAGAACTGCATGCCAGTCTCAACGGCAGCTGGCAGCGTGTGAAGATTTGCAAATGGCTGCGCTAAAGCGGCTGTTTGTTGACAAAGCTCGAAGCATTCTGTCCCGAACTCGGCAACTGTGCAGACGACTGCGAGACCTCCAGTCCATAAGGATGAAGTCGTGGGTAGCAGCAAACCGCAGGAGGCTGCGCATGCGTTCAAAAACTGGCTGCCGTGAACATATCGACCCGGAGACTTGTGACTCTACAGAGCAGTTAGGAGTGAGAATGCAGACCTTTTCAAAACATAGAGACGTAGCGCCTGTGGCGAGGCGTGATATTCACTCGTCCCCATCTTACAAAGAGAAGGGTTTTCCTGAGCAGTCGGCCCAGGCCAATAGGAGCACGTGCACTGCTGATGCCAATGGGCACCGTGGCAGCCACGCAGGAAAAGCAACAGTTGGTTCTTCAGTAACGGAAAAAGAAGGGCAGCCATTTCAGGCTGGAGGCGAAGAAGAGCGCGCTCGCCGCACGCGCAGCTCCCCATTGGCTGAAAGATCTGAAGGCGCTGGGACAGCCGCAGGGAGCAGCCAAGCGGATGCGGACCGCCTTTCGACGGTCAATCCAGGTTTGGGCCAAGCGCGTGTTGACCGCGTGGATGACGGGGAGAAAGATGCCTCAGCTGGGTCCCAGGGTGAGGCTTCATCAGAGGAGGAAGCAGACCGTCCCTTGGATCCCTTTGCTGCTGCTGCACAGACACCCAGATTTGCCAAGGCCTTGAGCTTGCTGTCGCGTGTCCAAGCAACAGACAACTCCGCCCTGCCATTGAGCATCTCAGTGTTGCAGCACCTGCATCATTCGGCACGAGGGTGCTGCTGTAACCGTAAGAACCGGCCTCCATCTGAGGAAGTGCGATTAGGCGCCACAAGCGGATGCAGCACGGACAGAACAGACTTCTGCAGCTGCAGAGCTGGGGCTTTGTTGAAGGAAGGCGACTGCCTCTGTGTGCGGTCGGCTCGTATGGATGCAACGGCTGCCCTAAGGGGCCTACTTGTGTACCGGAAGCACGAGCCTAGAGCTGTCGCTCGGCCGGAACGCCGCCTCAGTTGCTTGGCCCCCCATGTTAGCTCAAGAGATGCAGATATAGAAGCCCTCTGTCAAGGTGAACCGGCCTGGCTGAGTCGGCTGCTCAGACCTTCAAGGAGGCGACGACACCGCGCAGCATCCAGAGACGTAGCAGATGCAGTGGCTTCTAACGTGCCACTGCCCCGTCAACTAGATGCGCAACGCGCGGCACGGCTCCAAGGGCATCAGAGGTACACACAGCCAAATGTGAATGCACACCACCGAGCGAATATTGCCGACGCACAGCAGCGCTATGTTGGACCTGTCAATAGAGCCCAGAGTACAGAATCTATTGCTGCAGCAGCTGCTGCAGTCACGGAATCCCTGCGGCATCCTGCTGCGCAGCTGCGGGGACCCATTGCATCTCAGCATCTCGTTCCTGCCGTCGTGCCTGCCGCTTCGCAAGGAATGCATCCAGCGGGAAGCGCCACGACCTTGCAGGTTCTCTGGCAGCTACTGCAGGGAGTGAGGGAGCAACAGCAACGGCAGCAACGGCAACAGGAATTTTGTCAAACGGGAAGAGTAAGTAGTACTTCAGCTCAGCAACAACTTATGCAGCAGCAGCTGCAACAGCAGCTGCAACAGCAGCTACAACTGCAGCAGCAACTGCAGTTGCAGCAGCAACTGCAACTGCGGCTGCAACAGCAACTGCAGCAGCAGCTCCAGCAGCAGGTGCAACAGCAGCTGCTACAGCAGGAACGATCTGCAGCAGTGCTCCGACCTATACAGGGGAGCTGGCCGCCGCCGCTAGCAGCCGCCGCCGGCCAGAGGAATTCTGGACTGATGCAGGACCGTGCGCTACTTCGTGCTACCCAGCCACAAGCTGCGTCAATCCCTCAAACTGTTGCACCTCCAGGAATAGAGCAACAGCTAGAGCGTCAGCTACAGGAGCTGCTAAGACGGCAACGACTCCAGGCTTCCTTGAGAGGCATGCAGCATCACTTGGGAGAAGTGCCAGTAGCACAGCAGCCAGTGAGCAGTAGCCAGCAGCAAGGACAGCTGCACCACCCCCTGCCGGACAGGATGCAACAGGCACAGCAGGGTGAGTTGGAGCAGCAACGCTTGAGGGGACGTTTGTTTCGTTTACAGCAGCTTCAAAGGCACCTTCTTCTTCTGCAACAACGGCAGCGAAGTGACTCTTCTGGTGAAGGCCAGGCATGATTGTAAATCTCTCGAAGGGCATGGTGACGAGGCACGCACAGGTTTTATGCCCGCGAGGCATAGTGGTGTAGAGACTACTGTTGCGACGCCGGCTGCCCAATCGGTACAGACTGTATCTAACGGAGATTATTTACCTCTGTCGGGTTCTTCAGAGGGTTTGACATGCCTGCTGAATGCTTGCTTACTGAAGGTGGCGCAGGTGTACCCGAAGGTGCAGCTTGAACAGTTTGTATTGTAACGATGCTGTAACTTCGTGGTGTTTACGTTTGGGACTTATTTTTCATTATAGGTGAGGCAACACCGTAAGTTCCGTTGAAGCATTCTTTGAAACTCGTCAGGTTGTTTGCATCATCTGCCATGTTGGGTTACGAAAGCAGTCAATGGCCGTATGCTCATATTATAGGCCCTGACGCCTCATATTGTGCGTGATTCTTCTTTACGGCCCCTTGTAATCCTAGTCTTTGGATTTTGCCGCCAATGCGGATGCAGGCCATAGTGCCTGTCGGCATCCCTGCCGCGTGCTGCACGGACTGGTCTCCCTGCAGTACCAACAGTTTTACCTTCAAGCGCTTAGTGCGGATACATAACTGCTCCATATTGTGCTACTTAATGCTATTGTCATGCTACATATTAGTACGCTAGTGCTGCCGGGTGGATGAGGGTAAAAAGCCTCGACCGATAATATAAATGCCCGGTAATGCTAGAGCACAAAGATCGCACACGCTGTGTGCTGTTGTCAGTAGTCTTATATGTGTATTGTAGTGCCTGCGCTGACTAGTTAGACCAACACGAGGCAGCATTCGCTGTTCTTTTATCGTGCTAATCAAGTGCGCCGATAGACGGTGTCGAAGTGAAGCAACAGTTCATCTCAACTGCTAACTCGAAGGGAACGCAGCAACAGCATACTTGTCCGTTTGCAGTTGGAGATCTTCTTGTGGGTCCAAAGGCTTGCAAGTCGCCACGTTTGCGCACGTCTATAAAGACACAAAAGGAAAAGGGGGGCAGCTGAACAGATGAAGCATAATAGCGCGCAGCAACGGTATCTTCAGAGCTGTCACGTAAGCAACAGACGCACAGATCGGTGTGGGCCAGCGCCACATTGCGACCGCTTCAGATGTTCAGTGTTTTATCAACATTGCGTTCATAACGAAGGCAGCAATGATAGTGCCAGTTGATGTGGCGCCGTCATTCAACTTGCACGCTGAAGCTTAATCAGAGTGACGAGCACCCCCTATGTATCATTCTGCAAATCCGTTCATTCGATTGTTCAATCTCCCACGATTACGCAGTGGTCGACTCATCGCTTCGGACTGCTGAGCAACGGAGCCGTTGCAAGCAGGGACTTAGTACTCTCTCTAAATACATAATATATATTTTTTGCTCGCTTCAGCTAACTAACGCATTAACTAGAATATGATGTAAGGTCTACACCTGGCGAATGAATTGAGGTGGGGTGAATTCATTGAAGTCGCTTGGGAAAGCGAGAAAGCAATATGTGCGTGGGTGACATATTTTCCAAAGTGGGAAAACTGTGGAAGGCGAATTATCCCTGGTTGGTCTAAAGCCTGCCTTCTGCAGGGGGTGCAGTGGCAGGGCAGCCTGCGAGCGACTGACTCGGCTGGTTAAACGAACCTTAGGTGTGAACACACAGAACTCGAAATAGTGATCTCTTATTTACGTTTTATAAGGAGGGAATGCCGCTCCTCTCCCCCCAGCTAAGCTTGGTGTAAACAGTTGTATCTCGACTACCTACCTCAACCTTAGCTGGGGCGACACAGGGAGTCCGCTCCGTACCGTAAAAACTGGTACGTAGACAGGAACAAGGAATAGTGTACCGTTTCCCCTATGATGATGGTAGATCCATCGTGTACTCACAACAGGGCTACCTAGTTCGGGCCAGGTGAGTGTTCACCGCTTGCCTGCGGGATTAGTGAAGGCACCAAAGAGTGGCTTGGCTAGCGCATCGGGATATCTTGAAGCAGCACCAATTGCAGCAAAAACATTCTGAAACTCATGAAAGGTCGTTTTCTGCTGCTCCCTAGATCCAGGCTCGTGGCCCGTTGTGTCCAAGGCGCCCGCAGATTGGCGCCGAGAGACTGGAGCATAGAGACTGGCTGGGAGCAAAGGTGCACTTTGGAAACAGATTTCTTAGGTATCTTGACTCTATTACACCTAACCACAGTTCTTGGACTTTATCGAGTAATCTCGTACTTGACATACACCATGCTACACACTCTGCTCCGACGCTGAGGACAGGCCGCAACAGTTTCAAACGAAACACCCGCGGCCCACCCTTTAAGAATCGAGCCTAGTCTGTATTATTTGTGAGCACAGAGTTCTAAGCCTCTATATCTTGGAGCAGCCTGAGTAGGAAGCGGCACACCGTAAACTTATTTTGAAGCCTGAACAACGCACGATTTAAGGGCAGGACCCTCAGATCTCCTCACGAAGCTGGTTAAGTTATATCATTGCAGTAAATGTTGCAGACGTACTTAAGTCATTCTGATAATTACCACAAATGTCCTTTAACCCGTGTCCTGCATTGCTAGTGTTCAGACAGTATCGAGGGCGCTGCAAGGGGGCTGCGCTGCCCGAGCGCATGCATGCGCTGCAGCGTTCCCTGCTGCGGCAATATCAATTTTTTCGTGGAAGGTGGCATCACCTACAGCAAAAGTGTTTCTTTTGTCAGCAAGACGCTCGTATGATTGTTAGCCGCGTGCAACTGCCTCTCTGGCGCACCACACGTGCCAATTCCTCTTGGGATACCCTCCGGCCGTGCCCAACTGCTGCTCAAGAGCCCTACTTAGCCTGAGGAATTTGGAGGCATGCTTGTTGAAAGGCGGTGCAGATCACACTTATCAGGGTGGTGAGGCCTTTGTTGAAGGCGTATAGCCTCTCGGACGTAGCTCGCAGCCCTGTTGCAAACCATCAGGAAGGCTGGGGAAGTTGAGTACAACCACTCTGGATGCGCATGCAGATATTGCATGTGCTCTAGGGACCCACGTGTGGTACATCAGCCCAAAACCAATGGAGCAGTGCTTAGCGCCATCCGGGCACACCCGCTTGCTGATATCAATTTGAAGCGTGTACATGCAATTTCGCGTACGGTTTCACGTGCAAATCTCCGCATGAACTATCATTCATCACCGCTTGTACGGGAGGGCGGATTAGCTTCTGAACACATTCGAAGAAATGTCTCGGTCGTTGCTTCCGGGGGCTCGAAAGTTCGTTCCCACAGGAGCGAATGATACGCCGCTCCCTAACTATGTGCCAGGCCTCGGGCGTGGGGCGACTGCCTTCTCCACAAGGGCAGAGACAGCTCCAGCACCCAGTGCCCCAAATGCAAAGCTAAGGGAAATACGGGATGCGGCATCTCGCGCAGAGAGCCAAAGGCGTGCTAATGAGTAGGCGCTGTTCCCTCACTGGGGAAAGTTCCTCCCAGTAACCATTCATTTTGCCCGTCTTGCCCGGATACTGATAATAACGTAGATTGCCTTTCCTCCTCGTGAACTCATTGACAACGTTTTCTCCCACGTTTCGACCTTCACATATGTGTACATGCTGTTCAGGCTCTTTGGGAAGCCCCCTCCGGGCTATATTCCCGGAAGGGGGCGCGGTGCTACAGGTTTTGCAGGAGGTGTTAGTCGTGATGACTCCGTCGACTACACCCAGGGAGCTGCGGATAAAAGCGACTTGAGCGATGCAAATTTCGACCCCTTCACGGGCTATGCCGAGAATTTGTTCAATGATGCAGAGTGAGATAATCGTTATACATCTCCCACACTCCCTCTTTGCTCGTCTAAAGGCTTTGTGTAGCAGCAATGCCTTTTTCAACATGGTTGGCGAGTCTGTACAGCTTCCTGGAGAAAGTCAGTCGCGTAGGTGACTTCCGAAGCGACTGTGGGATGTGCTGTTGTTGCAGGTACGATGAAGAGGACAGAGTAGCTGATGAAGTATATGAGTCAATCGACCAACGGATGGATGGGCGCCGCCGATCGCGTCGAGAGGCCAGACTTAAAGAAGAAATCGCGAAGCTGCGAGCGGAGAAGCCGACTATACATCAACAGTTTGCAGACCTTAAAAAGGGACTGACCAGTGTCACGCAGGGTTAGTTCTTTCATCGAAGTCAAGTGCTGCTTCTGAAATCACCAATGGTTAAACAGCGTGTACCTGTATGCACCCTGTTTAGAAGGACTCTGTTCTGGCTCTGAAGGCAGCATGGGATGTGGAGTGATATGCTCGCTGTTTTGGCGCTGCAGAGGAATGGGAGTCTATCCCGGACATTGGGGATTATACGTTAAAACGGAAGCAGAAGAAGCAACAGATTCTGACTCCCGCATCTGATAGAGGGATATTAGAAGCTCGCAATCGCGAGTCCTTCTCAAACTCGATCGCGTCCGCAGGATCCGCCACTCCTATCGGGTTTGGGATGGCAACGCCTCTTATGGCTGGAGGCCTATCTACGCCTCTTGGCATACAGACTCCTCTTGGGATTCAGACACCTTTGGGTCTGCGCACCCCAATGGGCAGCAGCACTCCCTCGCTTAATGACCTTGGCGAAGCCCGTGGTACTGTACTTTCCGTTAAGCTTGACAAAGTGATGGATAGCATTTCTGGACAAACTGTTATAGATCCCAAGGGATACCTCACAGACCTCAACTCCATGCAGGTGCGGCCTTTCTGAATCATGCTATTGTTGCACGGCAATCTGATCACTCAACCTCACATCCGGAGATCTGTAACCTCCCTTTTCTTGCTTGTTTCCGGCCAATGTGCTTCTGTGCGCAGCTGCAAAGTGACGCAGATATTGCGGACATAAAGAAGGCAAGGACTTTGTTGAAGTCTGTGATTTCTACCAATCCTAATCATGCTCCGGGCTGGATTGCAGCAGCGCGTTTGGAAGAGCTTGCCGGTGAGGCTTGGCTAGTTTTCATTGCTGGCTTTGCCCAGCTCACTTGTTCCTATTGTTGCCCTGTTCCGCTTTTCCGCTGAATCTACGAGGTGTTCCGTTGTGTGCTGCTTTTCTGAACCAGGGAAGCTGCAGACTGCGCGCGAGTTGATATCGATGGGGTGCCAGCGATGTCCGAAAAGCGAAGACGTATGGCTTGAGGCTGCCCGGCTAGAGAAGCCCCGCAATGCGAAGGCAGTTCTTGCAAAAGCAGTCTCTGTCCTGCCACACTCGGTAGGACTACAGCTCTGTTACATGTCCTTGACGTGAATATCCAGTGTTTTGGGTTCGATCTGATAGGTCCCGTGAACGTATACTGCCGTCAGTCGCACGTTACCAGCACTTGAATGGCTTTTCTAGCCGATGTTTCAGCTTGGATTCCAACTATGGCGTGCGGGTTTTTTTTTTCGATTCGCCTGGCATCTCATGTGTATGGTGTATGGATACAGGTTCGTTTGTGGCTGGATGCCTATGCAAGGGAAAAGGACATAAATGATAGGCGTCTAGTCCTGCGCAAGGCGCTGGAGTTTATCCCGAATTCTGTCCGGCTTTGGAAAGAAGCGTGCAGCTTAGAAGATGAACGAAACGCTCGGATTCTGCTGACTCGGGCTGTGGAATGTGTCCCGCAGTCACATGAGATGTGGTTGGCTTTGGCCCGCCTCAGCACTTACGAGGAAGCCCAGAAGGTCTTAAATGAGGCGCGCAAGAAGTGTCCGACTTCTCCTGAAATCTGGGTGGCTGCGTGCAAGCTGGAGGAAACTCAAGGGAACGAGAAAATGGTTCACGTCATTATTGGGAGAGCCGTGGAGAACTTAATTGGCCGTGGGGTTGCTCAAACTAGGGACGTGTGGCTGAAGCTGGCAGAAGAAGCTGAGAGCTCTGGGTTTCTGACAACTGCCCAGGCGATTATCAAGGCAACGATGAAAATTGGAGTCGAGGGCATCAATGCAAAGCGCGTCTGGAGTGAGGATGCCGAGGAATGCCTTAGTAGGGGCTCCACAACTGTGGCAAGAGCGTTGTATACCCATGCTCTTGAGCGCCTGAAAACGAAAAAAAGTTTGTGGTTGGCGCTTGCCGACCTTGAAACTAAACATGGCACTCGGGAAGCTCTAGAAAAGGTGCTGCAGAAAGCTGTCACATGCTGCCCGAAGGCGGATGTCTTGTGGCTGATGGCAGCGAAACAGCAGTGGCTTAAGGGAGATATCAACGCTGCGCGGCGCATTCTGGCCGAGGCATTTTCCCACAATGAGAACAGCGAGGCTATATCTCTTGCAGCTGTCAAGTTGGAGAGGGAGAATAATGAATTTACACGTGCCAGGAAGCTCCTTAAACGTACCCGGCAAAATATCAACACAGCGAACGTCTGGATGCAGTCAATTCAGCTCGAACGACAACTGGGTGACTATGATGCTGCAATTGCCCTTGCAGATGAGGCAGTAAAGCAGCACCAGACATTTGCCAAGTTGTGGATGGTTAGGGGACAGCTGCACGAGGAACACCCCACCCGCAAGGACCTAGCAAAGGCCGTTGAGGTGTTTCGTGAAGGGACTGTGTGCTGCCCGCGTAGCGTCCCTCTGTGGCTGTGCTGGGTGAACTGTGAGAGGAGCCAGAAGAACTGGAACCGGGCACGTGCAGTGTTGGAAAAAGCTAGACTACGCGTCCCCAATAGCCCAGAGCTGTGGCTGGCCCTCGTACAGGTCGAGATCGAGTCAGGAAACCGAGAGGTTGCGCAGCACGTTGCATCGAAGGCTATTCAGGCGTGTCCTAATGCAGGCATCATCTGGGCTGAGGCGATTTTCCTTGAGGATGAAAATGCCCAAGTAAGCGTAACGCGTATGCAAGTCTGTTCAGTCTCTTATCCGTGCCTTCTGGGTGTGCCTCGTGGCTTTATTTATTAGCTAGCAGTAATTGCTGTTGTGCTGGGAGCAACCGACATACACACTGTCCTGAGGTTTGCGATGCCCGTGGCACTTCAGTGAGTTCTAATTTTGCCCTGTAGCAGTTCGTTGTTTTTATATCTGTGAATACCTGCCCGTCTGCTGGAGCGCCTTGCGTGCGTCAGACGCATAGGGCAGTGGACGCCCTCACCAAGTGCGAGAATGACGCAAACGTGATCCACGCAGTCGCTCGTTTGTTTTGGAAGGATCAGAAGATTGCAAAGGCCCGCAAGTGGATGAATCGCAGCGTCACCCTTGACCCTTCACTGGGCGACGCATGGGCGTCGTTCTTAGCCTTCGAGATGGAACATGGAGGCGAGAAGGAGTGCATTGACGTCATAAATCGATGCGCTCTTGCACAACCAAACAGAGGTGCGACCGCTTGTCCCTTTTCCTCTAGCATAGGCAGAACATCTACCTGGAGCCATCTTCGCATTATCACGCGCCAAATTTGATACTCGTATCCAGTCTTTAGACTTATGATCACTTGCTAGTTGGTTAACTCGCTAAATGGCAGTGGCTGAAAGGAAGAGGCGGCACGTCCTCGTAAGTAGTCCTTGTAAGCTCCGTAGGCTGCCGAGCAAGACAGTTGGAAAGAGGCGTACAGCCATGGAGGTAATGGAGCCGTAGCAAAAGCTTGTCACCAGTAGCGTCAGTAGCGTGCGTGCTCTACCTATACGTTTTCTGCATGTGTATGTGCATCTGCAGGCCTTGCGTGGAACAAGACCACCAAACAAGTTAGGTGCTGGTCTTTTTCGCCAGCCCAGGTAACAATATCCTGAAGGCCGGCCTTAGCTAGCGCACGTGGCTCATCATCGAACGCCTCCATAGTGAACGGAAGAAAAGGAAATTTTCATTATCCCTGTGCATCGACTCACGTTACAAACAATAAGTCGACCGGACACGGGTTATCTGCTCTTTTGCTGGCAGCGATTTTACAATACAATGCCAGGGTGTTTGTTTATTCTCAGAAACTCAATGCCGTGCTGGAGTACATGTATCCTAACGCTCTGAAGAGGGAGGGCATATCACAAGGTATGCAGTAGTTGAGGAGTGCCACGGGTTTAGTTTTGTCGAGACTGGAGCTGCTGATAGCGATTCGCCACTGTTGATCCGTTGAGACGCATTCCCTCTATCCGCGGACGGTGCAGCGTCTCGCGGTCTATACGGCAGCAGTCTGTGCTGGCAGAAAAACAAATGCGTACGCATACGCAATGTCTGTCTGCTGCGCTGCAGTGGTTCTTGATGCGTTGCATGGAAAGCTGCAAAGTGAAAAGCAGACACCGACAACGGCAGAGACTACCCCGCCTACAGCGTCAACCGCTTCGGTGTCTGGGTCAACTCCGACCAGCGTCCAGCGTGAACAGGGCGACAGCAGTAAAGAACGGCAACGAGGCGACTCGTCAGGTCCAGAAGAAACGAACAAGGCTAGTCGTTATGTAGTTGGTCTTGTGTTAACTCCATGTCACTCTATGGTGCATTGCTATACTAGCGCGGCCCCTAAATCTGGTATGCTCATCGAATATTTGTGTGCAGTCCCGGCCTGATAAACCGCCACAAAAGCTACCGCGCGTTGTGAACTCTGAAGATGTAGGCGCCGCCAAGGCCCAGTAGATGGGGCCCAGAGCGTTAGCTTCTTGCAGCTGCTGGGATGGGCAAGTCGTCTGCCCTCGTGCGACTTTAATACCACCTTTCCGACATCCGGAGCACGTGCAGAGCCGGTATCCTGGACATTTACTTGGCAATGGTCTGCTGTCCAGATTCCGTAACTCCCGTGACGACTAGAGGGACCATGTTGTAACGAGGAGCAACTGCTGTTCCTGTTTTTCGCCTCCTCGCGTTTTTCAGCTTATCTGTGTTAGTCCAACTTGGCAATTCACAAGCGAGTGCGCAGGACCAAATAGTAATGCTCCCATAGAGCCCCGGGTGTGTTGATCCGTGTCGGGGGCTGCCCCTTCAACACTCCCGGTGAGTGTTTTGTATTGGGAACCTCCTGTGCTGTAGCATGTAGCCCCGCAAACGCGTTGTTCGAGGGCATTGCCGAACTGCAGTGCTCCTCTAGTGTGTGAACGGGCCATCAGCAACAATGCCACTAAACGAAGCTGAAGACGTTGCCATCGCAAGGAAGCTGCGTACAGCAGCAGATGTCCGAGAGGAGTGCAGAAGCCGTGCCGCTGCCGGCATATATAGTGATCACACGGCTTTTCGACTAGGCGATGCCTGGAGATATGGGGACGAGAGGCCACGGGCTTTTGCTTGAGTAGTTACACTTATGCCGCCCAGTGAATACTGCGCCTCCCATATTTAGTTGCACTGTTCGCCGATAATGCACACCTGTACATAGAGCAGACGCCCATCCAGCTTTCCTCTTAGAGATTCCACATTCTGTGGAATGAAGTCCGTCGAAACATATGACGTCAGAGTTGCCACCATCGAGTTCCTTCGGACGTGCTGACTTCTGAGATCTGCAAGGTGGTCCCTGCCGAGCAAAATTCGTCTCTGAGACGTTATGAGATAGGCCAATGAGACTCCCGACTTGACGCGAAGGAATGGAAATCGTGTGTCTCGCTTCAGCTGCGTGCGAACGAGGGCCTGGGCGTCTCCCATCATCGGGTAAAGAAACAGATGCGTCAAAGCTTGTAGCACGGTATCCCGCGAGGGCACCACATACTCCCTCTGACCATAAGCGGAACGTGCGACTTCGATTCGCATAATAAACGCAGCTGCCCTGAGACACACCAGGTGACATCAGCTCTGGGAGTTTACGAGATTCAGGTGATGCTGAACAGTTGCCTTCCAGCAGCTGCGCGTTGCGAACTGCCGTTCAATTACCTCAGGAAAGATGACAGCGGCAGTTGCAGAGGCGGCATCGACGTAATTCCCACAAACACCCCCGTGTTGTGCCTTTCGAAAAGCTTGAAATATCCGAGGTCTGAATCTCCTTCAGCCAAGAGTGTGTCGTAGCTGCTTGCCAGGGCCCCGGATAGCAGCCTTGTACTTGTGTTCCGTTCGATTGCAGCCACATAAGCGAGCTCATTTCTAACTCTCGATCGCAACTCGAGCAATTCGAAGGGGCCGGTTGCGTCAAATGACAAAAACGAGACGATGGCGGTGCCTAACTGCGAGAGCCAGCCTAAATTCATCTCGTTGCCTTTGAATTCGGCGACTGCACCGCAAACAACGAATCCCGCAAACAACCAGAGATTGTAACAGACCTCACATCCTTCAGTACCACATGAAATGCGCTAGCCTTGTATCAAAGAGACCGACAGGGTTGTGTACATCCACACGCCGCCAGCCAACACCTGGCTATACGCAGAGAGTATTTCCTGCCAGATGTGTGGACATAATTGCTCAGGCAACTCGATTAAAGTACGTCATCTGGTGCCGAGTTTGGGCTCACGAGGGGTTTGGCCGACATAGGCAATGAGGACCTTCTGATCGTTGCTTGTGATGCTGAAATCTGAGGCTTTGAGGTGAGCCAGACGCCGAGTGAAGTGAAAACCAAAATGTTTGGCCGACGTTACAACGGCGGGCTCAGTTGAAGCAAAAACTGAGACGGGAGAAACTGCCATTCCAGCTACAGTGGTTGATGCAACAACAATGCGCGTCAACAGCTGGCTAATAGATATTACGGAATACTGAGATAGGCCGGGCTCCTTAAACAACGGTTCCACTGCCGCTTGAATCGTTCGCACTGATGGCTGCAGCTGCAGTCGGCCAGAGCCCCCGGGGTACCTCGTATCTTGCTCGTCCACATGTACAAAAGCAGGGTAGCTGAGCAGCAAACAAAACACCCAATCAGTCACAACTGTATGTTGCTGTTCAACAGCTATAGCGGGCCGCTTTAAGGCCCGGGAACTGTACAACTGCATCAACAAGCTGGAAAGGCTTTTCGCCCGCCAAAAGGTCCCTCAAAAACTCGGACGTCCTAAAACTTCCTAAAATGCCAGAATGTGGCCCCGGTTTTCATTTGGGACAATATGCAGAAATACTACTTCACGCAATCGATGTATCCATACATTTCTGTGAGCGAGTGCCTGTGCTGTAGTCTCACATGGCCCAAGACGAGTTCAGTGAAGAAATCGCTTCGATTATTTTGCTGATCCACCCGCCCGCCGTGGAGATTCCCGGATTGGTCGGATCCCTTGCCTTACTCACATCAATGACAGCAACTCCCTTAAAGATGAGCTGCTCTGTGCAGTCCTCGATGATTGATTGAAAGTAAAGCTCCTCCATTCTCGAGTTTTTCACGAAGCGCGTGAATTCCGCTTCCTTTACCGACATGGCAGCGCCTGCAGCACTGGCGTAGCTATCCATTTGAATGCGCATTTCCTCCATAGCCCTTTCCGACATACGGATGGAATGGGCAGTAAGCTCCTTATCCCAATGCTGCACGCGTTCCACGATTTTACCATACACTTTGCACAGCTGCGCAGCATTCAACACGCAGGCAGGCAGCTGAGCGTCTCCATGGAACGCATTCCATGTTCATGCCCAGCCGCACAAGTTAAACGGAGCCTCCTGCAAGATTCAGCCCCGCCGTCTTGGGGGAGCGGCCCCTCACCTAGCTTCATGCCCGCTTTAGCTAAACATTTTGGGCTAGAACTAGTTTCTTAATGGGTTCCCTACCCTCACCTGTTTGTACTTCTTTTCCATGAGTTCCACTCGATGAGTACTGAGTGCCATTTCAGCCCCATACTCGCGAGCCACCGAAACTCGCTCTTTAGGCGTAGACTTCAGGCGGCTGGCAAAGGCCCCGAACTCCTCCAGTGCAATAACGGAGACCATGCGCACAGCGTCGCTCACCCGCATCCGCAGTTTCCCAAGACGTTCCCGGGTGGCCCCTGCATTCCGCATGTACAGCGCATAAAGCTCTACACTCACTGGCAAGAAGTGTCAGGTATTTACACGTGCAGCTCACAGTGCCAATAGGCAGATGCCGGGCGAATTGCTGCAGCTACCGGTGCTGACAACTTGTTTCTGTGGATGCATTATAAACGAAACTGCCATGCCTCAACAACAGTTGTTAAACGCTCTGCTTATTTTCTGGCTTCGTAGCAACCACTTGTGTACCAAACACATTCTAAATGTGCCTGGACAGAGCTGCATGGCGCCTTCGTTGTCAGCTTTCTTGGCATCCACCCAATGAGTGATAAAACTCTCGGCATACAACCTCTGCTGCATCTTCTCACCCGCGTTCTGAATGGCTGTTGAGCTTATTAGCTCCAGCAGTTCGCGATACTGCCATCTGAACATTGCGATTTTCCTCTTGAGTCCATTTATGACTCGCTCTATGGCATCGGTCTGCTGCTTTCCTAGCTCCAAGGAATTCATGGGTATCTGCAGCAGGTCCTTCATCAGGTCGTGGTCCTTCTCTACGCTCGACCACATCTCATCCTCCGCATGCTCAAGGCGCTCTACTAAATCGGCTGTGCAACCAGCAACCAGCATGAGCAAATGTGGCAAATATAGACAGCAGCAGCTCAAGCCACCCAAATAACAGGTTCAACCAGGCCCCCTCCCAATATATCACGTGTTGATTTGCACATCAGAAGGCTTCAGGCGCTAGCCAACGTAGATTCACTGGAAAGGGAAAACCAAGCTCACAGCCTTATGCTCACACTCTGCTGGCCCACTTCTAAAGTTACTAGCAGTTGCTCGGAATGAAGCAGAACGCCTCCTCAATGTACTGCCATCTTAGTAACAGTGTCTAACGTGCGAGCTGCTCATGCGCCCGTCAGTAATTTTTCACATGTAAATTCTTAACTACGCCTCACCGAGTTCTGTGACGGATGTCTCGCCAAATCTGTTGTGAGGGTCCAGCATGAGGTTCGAAGTCAGGAGTGGGGCCAGGTGCGGCGCCTGCGACACCACAAGCACTTTTTGTGGGCTTTACTCGCACACAGTCTCTTTTGTCTCCCCCATTAACCCCCGCTAGAATAGTACACTAGGCAACACTAACTGCATAGCAGTCATATCCCTCCTTTACTTCCGTCATGGCAGTTTAACGTGGTAGTCACAATCTATGCGCACCCCCTCGTCAAAGGTCGAATTGCCGGACTCCGACGAGTCCTCTTGATCTTCTGAGGCCCATACGAGGGTCACCGTGAAGTGGGCCAGAAGGCAGAAGAGCCTTGTGCGCCAGGCGCAAAGGCCGAGGCATCTGTTGAGCCCCATTTCCTGGCAAAACGTGACTAAGCCAACTCCTTCCGTTGCACGGCCCAGTGAGTTAACACGGCTACCCAAATGTCTCACAAGCTCTCCAACTCATTAGGCCGAATGGAAGTGCTCGCACGCGAAGTAGATGCCGGCGTTGATGGTGAAGAAGAGTTTGTCCTCAGCGTGCTGAAGACTCATCTTTTACCCATGAAGAGGAGGGAGGGAAACGGGGGCCATACTTTAAGCTAATACTCCAAAAAGAAAGTACACAGCATCATCATGGATAAGCAGTTCTGTGAAAGGGTGCTGTACCTGAAATCTTGACGTATAATTGAGCAATGTCGTTACGTACGCCTGTTGGCAGTCCGGGCGTGAAGCAGTACGAGAACCCAATTAGGCGTAGTTGCCTTTACTTGTCATTCTTATAAGTTGGAAAATACTTAATTAAACATAAAGAAGGCAAGTAAGAGCTCCTGCGGTGCTGGGGAAGGGAACAGCCTATCGATCGAGGGCCCGGGGGGCTTCCTAGGGACTTCCGCCTGGCGCGGCGTACCAAAGCTCGAACTCCGTCGAAAATGTGGAGGACGGAAATACAAAATGTATAGCGTATCAAAGCGGCGTCTGAATGTTTACAAGCCATATCTTCTTCAGGTGCTGTCTTATGAGCTACGCCCTACAGGGCCAACTAAGACAGGGTGACCGGTACTGCCATCTCCACCATAACAATTCTGTCTTGTAGTCTTTTCTCAATTGTTTCCCAGATGACTAACACACTAGTGTCTGAGTTGTCTCATACCTCACTAGTGGTGCAAATTGCACCCTAGAAAACCAGTTCGCAGGCCTGGTAGTAGAACCCATCCACGTTTCTGTAGAAGATGCGTCCATTTTCCTTTTTCACAGGGCTGTATACCAGCAATATTTCTTGAAGCAAGTGCGGCATTTCGAGGACTACTCCACTAGCCCACTAAGTGCACCATATGTTCACTAAGTGGCTTCAGCTCAGCGTACATAGGTACCCCCACGTAGGAAGTATTAGCTGTAAGCCGTGACGCCCATGCAGTCTTGCACAGGGTATCTGTTGTAACCTAGAATCGCTGCGCTACAAATGAACCCTCAGGAGCCCCACTACCTAGCATCTGCTAGGTAGAAAATGACGCTTGGTGAACCTCTGAGCTTACAGAACCCCCCGGTGCAACTATGAATCGGAATTTAAGAGGCGTTGCTGTATTGCTTCTTTTCATCCCAACATGCGACTCGTGGAGGCTCAATGGACTCGAGCTGCACGCGTGTAGCTATATACGTGATTGCCCCTCAAAGCAGGAATGAATAATATATGGAGGTACGCATCAAAGAAGGCGTTCTCCAGGATGAAACCATCTAAACTAAACAAAATGATGCTACAGGTCCCGAGAGCTGTAGGCCAACTCGTTACCCGCTGGCGGTCCGCATGGGACGAGCCGAAGTGTCGGTTTTTACAGACAATGCAACAAACGATGTGCAATGCTGCACCGATATCGTGAAGCGCAATCCATGCTACCTTGAGAAGCATCCACCAGTTCCAGTACCTACAAAAACCTCTGGAAATGCGTGCAAAACATAACCTGCCCCAAGCAGAGGGTGGTTAAACTGCAGCCCAGCACGAAGACGTTATTTAGTCGCGTGGTCTTCGCGGTGGGCTCAAGACCCTACTGAAGCGCAGTATAATTAACACGACAGCTCCTCGGCACAAAAGCAGGCTCAGGAGGTTTAGCGGTCTCCAAGTGAACAGCATCCCTTTGAGCCACAGGAAGAATGCTTGACTACGTGGAAGGATCCACTGGCAGTGTGCCACTGCACGCTTTGAATGCCCTGCTGGGCACCAACAAGTGACTATACACTGGTGCTCACCGGAGCCGCTGCATGTCATTCCTTGTTGAGTTCAACTAGTGTGCCGTCTAGAATTTCCCGGAAGAAGTCCCTCATCTGAAACAATTCATCCCATTAGATAAGCGCAGTACCGCAGAACTCAGAATATAGCACTTCGCACTTGCGGATGGAGCCAAGCGCAGTTTGCTGGAAGGGTGCAGTAACATACTTCGTTAAACTCCTGGCGAACACCTTCATCAAGGCCTGACAAAGTAGCGGCTCGGTGTAAAGTGCCCTCAGCCCGTGCCATGTTGCTGCTCAGCTCCGAGAGCTGCTTCTCCGCCGCTTCCAGTTGAGTACGGAGCTTCTGCAGTTCCGCATCCTTGGCCTTGGCGTCTTTCAAAGCCTGAACCACTTTCGAGGCGCTGTCTTCGAGCTGGGCCCGTAGGGACACATTGTCCGCTTCAAGGTTCTGAATTTTCTCCTCCAACTCCCCAAACTGCACGATACAATCAGTGTGAAACGCATCCTTACGTCCCGCGTACATGGAAGTTCACCGCACGAGTATACCCTAGTAATTTCTAGGCAAAGGATTTTGGCAGAAACGGAACTAGCACGAACTGCAGGCTTTAAGGCTGCTTAGCCAGCCAGGTCCACGCCCTTACGCTCTTGCTCGAACTCGGTTTGACTGAATCATGTACTTGGCTCTGAGTCGCATGACAAGCAGCAGCTAGCCTGATGCGGCACTAACTTCTGACCCAACTTATTCCCGTTCTTGCAGGCGCACTAACCACGTACTGGCCTCTGGCCTCGGGACGCCAAACAAGCCACTCCACAAGCTAGCATGAATACACCTCTTCTTCCCATGGGACATATTATTATGTATACTGGGGAGCCTTGGAATCTCATGCAAAAATGAGAAAATATTCACCTCGAGAGTTTTGATTTTGGCCTCCTGCTGCTTGACTTTTTCTTCCAGCTGGAGCGCACAAGCACAGGTTTAGCAGTCCCAACATGCTCATCAACAAGTCGTAAGCAGTACTTCCCAAGTCCAGAGCGTCATGGAAAACGTTAGGTGGGAAAACTAAGGGCATTCTGTAACGGCCAATAGCGTCGTTTTACGGGTTCAAGTTCCTTGATACGAGCCTGCAGTTGCTTAATCTGCGTCTCCTGAGACTTGTTGACCGCGTCGAGCTGTGTCACAAAAGCGTACAGACTCACAAGCCCCTACATTCAGACGTCAGTGTTTTCAAAACCCTACTATATCCGCTAAGAACGCTTTGTCCTCTGAGTTGTGGAACCAGCCCCAATCCATACAATCTCAGCAACACGGCGACGCCCTATGCCCTCCTCATATCATCAACTCCGTGCATGCACTGATACGTCTGTTTCGCCGCAAGTGGTGCAAAACGCCCCACTCTCTTTGTCTCGTCTTGTGCCTTCTCTACAGTCTTTTGCAACACAGAAGGTGCCTGCCCGGAGACGCTTCTGACAGATTCAAGCCTTCGGACTCCTGTTTGAGGTTCCTGGCTCCTGGTAGCTCCTTTGAACTGCGGGATATTCCCTGAAAAGTTAGGAGTCCCGCAGGTTAAGGTGCGGGTGTATGGGCTACCACATAAAGCGAATTCAACTTATACAAGGGATATCGGCTCGACTAAGGATAAAAAGGTGCGCAACCCGCAAGAAAGACCTACCCGGCTGATGCGTTATGCGTTTAACCTCTCCATTCTTCCCCGACAGCCACTGAGCTGCAGTCTGCAGATGCATAACGATCCATGCCTGTCTGCAGACACTGAGAGTCTCCTAAAGCGTGCTTAGCTGCATCAGGGCCCCCTCCTAAGCACACAGTCTGTGAAGCATATGTTTCTCCGGCCTCCGGCCTCGCACTATATATAGTCTTACCAGGGCTGCATCGACGCCAGGAGTAGGCGGGTAGAGGTCAGCCTGAAACACGTCCATGTTTTTTCGAGGAACAATGAATGAAACTGGAAGGAGGACATTTCCGTTCTCGTTCTTGAGCATCCGCCCTATCTCCGCTCGCTTCTGATCAACGGCGCTTCAACAATACATCAATTCGCACAGAGTGAGTGATGGCCATTAGAGATGCTGCCGGTTGCACACGGCAGCCTCCTGTTGCTGGTGTTCCTACAAAAACGCGTTTATCTACAACGAGAGCAGAAGGGGCCAGTTCGTATTGCTAATGTCGCAGTTACACGACATGTTGTGAAAAGAAGGATGAGGAGATGCAGCATCACTGCCGAGAGAGTCACCACTACCTTACAGCTTCGGAATGAAACAGAAGGACTTCATGGGGACGTTCGATCGGTACTCGTCAACACGACGAAGCTCTCCCGCAAAGAACTGGAAATACCGTAAGTTTCCGTCCCCCTGAAAATGCATGACAGACCTGGAAGTGGTTATCCTCTCGAAACTGAAGTGGGTGGTTCCGGTGCACCACCCTCGGTAGTATAATGAAATAGACTCAGAATGACTCAAGCCCAACATGGAAACAGAGGCCATGTAAGCGAAGAATGCACGCAGGTGGCGAATTACAGCACCATGCACCAAACTTGACAGCAGCTCTCCCTACCTTCCCTGCCACATAGAGCATGCCGAGGGTCTCGTCGAAAATTGGATACAATGGCTGTGAACCACGATCGATTTCTACGCGAACAAGCCTGATGAGGGCCAAAACAGCAAAAGATATCAAATTACATTGTTCACTGCGTACATACAACCCACTAAACGCTCGTAACCACTCTAGCTTCATCTTAGACTACAAAAGATATGTTGGAACCCCAAACGCCGGGCCTGCACACGAAGTTTGTGTGCGTTCAGGCACACTAGGTGCGCTCTGCAGCACTAATGATACATATCCTCCTCTTACGGCTTGGTTATGTTTTTGATGTCCCAGAGGTGCAATTCTCTAACGTTAGTCTTGCTACTGCCAGTAGTGAGCACGTGGCCGGCGGCGCCAGCGAATCCGTCAACCCAACAACATTTGGTCGCTTTCGGGCCCTCGTGGCAGGTGACTGAGGCCACAATGTTCTTGGATCGGGGGTCAATTATGCTAAGGGCTTTGTCTTTGCTTGTGGTAGCCAGTTTGTCTCTGTTTTTTACGCAGACACCCAAGAATCTCCGAAATCACTTTTGAGACCTTCTGCCTCAACTTACGGAAAAGAAGTACGAAGAGCAGTCAAAATGAAGGAACTCAGTGAACACAAGTGGGACGACCAGTAGGGACGCTCACCCGGAGTTACTCCACTTGACAGAAAGAACTGAATCGCTCAGTGAGACAGAACTAACCAAGGAAGCCGAGTCGACATCCCTGAAGCATTCAAAAAGCCATATGATCAGGGTAAACCAAAATCTGTGACTGATGTCTCCCAAAGCTCTTGTGTGCCACAATAAGGGACCCGTCCTGCTGATATTTGCAATGGTAGTCGAAGAAGCCTGGTAGTTCCTTTACCAAGAATGGTGGAGAGTAGGTAGGCGTTCGACAGCACATGTGCACCGACTCCCACGAAAAAGCACCATTTTAGTTTGTAAGCTACAATCGATTCAGTGTGCTGCAACAAAGCGCTGCCCGGTAAATTCCTCCTTCCAGAAACTACTTACCACAGCGCAACTGTTCCGTCAAAGCAACCCGATGCAAGGATAAAATCAGCTACAGGATTCCATTCTGTTGCGATGACTTTTTTAGCAGAGCCCGTCAGGATGGCCACGGGATCCTTTAGCTCATGCCCTGCTGGCGGGTCGCTGGGGACATCCCAAATACGAATCGTCATATCTGCACAACAGCTAAACCTGCAGAAAGTGGCATACCGGGTGCCCCTCGCCAGAACTCCAGGCACCCCAGAGACTAAGCCTTAGCAACACCCAACTCTGGATCTAGACAACTCCAGTCTTCGGTCACAGCACAGCTGGACCGCAGCAACCCAGCGTCTCTAATGGAGCTTTTGCAAAAGCCCCTGTAAACGCAGGCACTCAATTATGAAAGCATGCATTGGGGGGCACGACGATCACTTAACGCTCAATTGTGGCTCACGGACCCTCTGATCCAGAGGCAAGAATCGATTCATAAAAAGGGCTGAATGCCAGATCTTGTATAGACCCTGTGTGTCCCTTTATCTTCGTCACAGGAGGATTTCGGCCACAGTCCGCCAGGTTAATGAGGCCCATCATGCCTCCCCCACCGACATCCCATGGAGCCTGTAACCAAGATGGAATGCACAGTAGACGCGGGGGGGCTTTTGGGGATACATGATGGCGCCAGCATCACAAGCGGGGCTACTCTATATATCCCGCCAGGTCTTTGAGTTCTTCAAAAATGAACCCTGGGACTGCTTAAAGTTTTGCTTCGAAACAACACTTCAATCCAGTGTGTTTCAGTCGAATATAACATTAACAAAGCGTTCTAAGCTCTGGGGAAGGGGAGCAATGACAGGGGGTGCTCGGTATATCACTACTTACAGCAACATAACGATAGCTGCAGGCCATTCCTACGGATTCCGTCTGCTTGCTTGCCAAGCGGATGTCCGAATACGGGACCTTCCAAGGCTCAGCTGAGAAGTAAGAAAAGACAGGAGAAAGAAGACCAGTTGTGCCCTGAAAATTGAAGAGGCCGCTTGAAGCTAGCAAGCGCGCATCAGGAGGCCACTGTAAATATATGGTGGGGCCAAGTGAGGCTCCTATCATGTTATGACCTCCAGTACTCTTCATCGTACTTACCGTAGCAATTCTTGATGTGAATCTTCTCTGTAGCTTCCCCCATCTTCGCCTGCGGCTGCTACGGTGTGTCGTTGACGCCCTGAAGGGGAGTGGGCCTTCCCTGTGGCAGCAGCCTTGATGACTGCAATAAAATAAAGACTCCTCCCCTTTAGTGTATCGAAACCAAGCTCTGCGCGCACAGACGTAACATATGTGACTGGCTCACGGATGCTTTAAATGCAGACGGAGACGGTAAAGCCGCACCTGCGCGTCTGTCTGCTAAGGCTCCCCATGATACCTTGGGAAGTCTGCCACAACTACCCCAATCACCTGCCTCCTGTATAATGATTGATGCTGAGAGTGGTCTATGAACAAATGTTGATGATATGACTATTCTGCGGAGAATGCGCTTAGCGGTGTGCAGGCAAACTTTCAGGCGAGCTCAATAAACGCGTCAAAAAAAGCCCCGCGGACAAGAGCATCTCTACCGGAGCCTTCACGAACGGAAATGTCCCGGATCTGCTCTTACTCTCCTTGGGTCAAACAGAATCACGCAGCTGCTGCCGCCTGCAAAGCCAACCCGACGGAACCCCCGCCAGTCTTTCCCCATAAACACACATACAGACTCGGAAACTCACTGGATTTGATGAACGACTTTCTGGCGTCTCTAAAACCGGAGATGAACAATCTGTGAACCAATGGGCCAGGGCCTCGCGGACTGGCAGAAGCCGGTTGAGTTCTCACTCTACGGAGCTCTGCTTTGGGGCCGAATCCTCCTTTGTATCCAAATATTTTCCTAGACACAAATACGTTTTCATGTGTCTTTATGCACGATTTACGCAAATTAAGGAGGAAGCCCTCACTGCTCCTTTGGCCACAGGGCCCTGGGCCCCTCCCAAGCCGCAGCTAGCAACACCTGACCTTGATCCACTGTGGGTTGGTGCTTCGGGTGGGTGGTGGGTAAGGGATGGCGACTGCATGATGCAGAGGGCCTCCCGCTTTCCGGGCTCTCTTTAAATTGATTTCCTCAAACTACACGTTTTACAAGGGCTTGTTAAGCAAGGGTAAACTAAGGTGCTATACCCAGACCCCAACTTCCGTTCCGTACGGGAGGGGGGAAAGGGCGAAGGGGGCCCCAGCGTCGGGCTGCGGGCAGGTGTTTCATTCGCAACTTCTCCGTTGATGAAAATTTGCGGCCAACTCTTTACATCATTCTCATTCTACTACATACAAGTAGGTGCTTCGGGCCTGCACACAAGATACTCTCCGCCCGTGTGCCCCAGGCCCTTCGTCTTTGTGCCCCTTGCCTGTAAAGGGGAGGGGGAACAGAAGGAGGTGGTTACCAAGACCTGCTAATTTACGCACGCAACTGATATACCAGAGCACTTGGTGGCCGGGTCACTGCTTCAAAGCCAGCAAGACGCTGAAATGGACTGGCGAGGGGGCTGCCATATTTTCACTTGTACGGAGAAGCGTTTGAGTTTTGTATCTTGGCATAGACGTGTCTGGGCCTGACTGCCACCTTGGTTTCCACAACGTACCAAGTTAGAGAGACGCATCCGCAATGGCAACCGTCCCCGCAACTGCAGGGTCCGCGGTTTTATGCAGCGGCTCGTCAGGCAATAATGTGGCTGCGGGTGCAGCACAGTTGCCTCACCATCTTTATGCAAACCTCTCTACATCGGTGACTGAACTCCAGCGGCCCCTTGCCACTTTGCATGGGTTTCGTGAACAGATAGAGCAGCACGCGAAGGCTTCAGACAACGCGGATGCACCACATGCACCTGTTGGTCTACATTCTTTGTCAACGGATGTGCGCTGGCCCCCGTTGTTGCCCCAACAAAGTGATACGAATTCGGCATTCTGGAGGGCGGACGGATCCTTCAGCTGCGACTGGGAGGCTCTAAGGGCAGGCGAAGCATTTTGCTCTTACGTAAATGCATGCTGCGTGTCTTGCCTTTCCCGGGCCCTCGGAGGCCCCTCAGAGATGACCTCCACTTTGCTAAAGAAGCTGCGGACAGGGGCAAAGACGGCAATTAAGGAGGAAGTTGACCACCTCATTCAGACTGTCAAAGCCTCATGTGCAAACAGTCAGGGCGCTCCAGCTGGAGACGGCAGCAGCACGTCAGAGGCTTCGGAGGATTTACGAGAGCAGCTTCTCAAGCACCCAGCATTGCAAGCAGTGGCATTTTTAAGCGTACACGAACGCCGTTTGGCAGTTTTCGAGGTTCGTTGCGTTCTAGGTCCCTGGCACGTATCCTCTTACGAAACCGTGTACCATTGCCCTCTGCCTATAAGAGAAGGGAAGTTAGGCTGAACAACTTCCTAGTTCCTAGGAGAAGGTTGGGACTAGTACTGCCTTTGGAAGGGCTTGCTTCTGTTGCCGCAAGCTCGCAGCCATATGGATGTGGCATTGCCTGCTGTCAGATGTGGCTTGACCGGTGGCAAGTTCTCTCGCGAGACTACCACTGCACATGCGGCAGTGCGGAGGCGACGACAGCGGGATTGAATCGAATCACTTCATATGCTGCCAGCACTAATGGTGAGCTTCTTGACTGGCATGTACGCCACTGTACTCAATGTCTTTAGCGAATTGTACACTGTAGTGCCTAGCTTTGTTTGGCTCGCTACACTGCTTTGGTGTGGCTGCCGTTGTCGCATGGACAAAGAAGCTGAGACGAAAACTGCAATTGAGGACCTCCGTGCTCAAGTTGATCGACTGCGTGAAGAGGCACGCCTTGCACGCCAGGAAGAAGAGGCCGTTGTTACAGAAGCCAGAACCGTAAGTCAACACACGCCTAGACTCACACGTACGACGCATAATATGAAGCGCGCCTGGTCCTGATGGTGTTGGCACCTGTTAAGTGTACAACACAGTAGTTTACAACTAGATAAATAGTGATTCACAACTACCTAAGTGATGATTGCCAGCCACGCACCAGCGAAGCTCGACATACACCGATCAGTCAGAAGTGAATGATAGTAGCACGATCAGCTGTATATATGCGATGGATCCAGTGCATGTCAGTTGTTGTATCCGTGTGTTATCTTGATGTGGCTGCAGCTGTCAGCAGCGTTGCTGAGGAAACAGCGAGAGCTGCTTTTGGCGACTGAGAGAGTAAAAACGCTTGAAAAAGTCCAACAAGACCCAACCTTTGGAATTGTTCAGCATGCACAGCAACGGCTCCCGCCTGCCTCGTCTGACGGCGAGGTATCCAAATACAAAGAAAGCCTTGACTTCATCTCTGAGAAGTGCAACAAGCTCGTAAGCCTACAATATCAATTCTCTAGTGGTACCCCGCAACCATCAGGGGAATCTCAGGTCTTGTGTATGAAAATAATACACTCGTTCATTCTCCTTTCTCCTTGGCATGCAGGCGAACTTGACGCAGTTAATTCGCCAGCAATTCCCGCAGCCCCAAACAACGGGTTCGCTGAGACCCGGTTGGGAAGCATCCCAACTGGTCGCTGCGGCTGGCGACGCTCCTGATACCCCCGCCGATGGCGGCCTGCTTGGAGATTTGAGGGAACTGCAGACTCCGCATGCGTCGATGCATTCTCCGCATTCACTACGCGCTCGAGCTTCGCCACATGCCGCTTCACCTGTCGTGCAGGCGAAAAGCCCCTGCGCAGCTCCTCCATTCCGCCAGCTACCCACAGGTGCCGACGACGCTAGACCAAGGGCACAAAAAACTGCACCTACAGATGGCACGAGGAACCGCTCCCCACTTAGGCGAGGAAATCTGAATGCTGCGGAAGAGGCGCGAGCCACCCCCGCGGGTGCAGCAATCCCCCCGCTGACTTCCCCTGACAGCCGGCACAGAAAAAACGCCCCAGTAGAGTCAGGCAACAACAAACGAGCCCGGGAGGCCGAGGAGACAACACTCAGAAGCCGCTGGAGGCGAGCACTTAATCCAGAGAGCAGGCACACCGAGCTAGATATGGACGTCGAGACCGCATGGCAACCTGTACAGCCCACAACCAGAGGAGACCCAATGCAGGTATGTAGCTGTATATATATGTAGCTCCATATATATACATATATATATAACGCAATATTTGAACGCCTGTCGTTTGTGCCGTAAATAAAACTCATAGCAGTTGGGGGATACGGGCACATGGGCTGCACCGGCAGAGCAGACACCAGCAACAACTTTTCGAAGCACCTTTCCTGTATGAGGCGTTCCTGTTATTTGCTCGGTTCCCACAGGAGGCCGTCTGGGTTGACTCGTTCTTGCGCAGACGGCCGGAAGCGTAGTGCAGGATCAAGCAAAAGCCGGCTCCTCCGCACTGGCGAGCCTTGCCAACTTATCCATCCATGCTTGCCTTGCATCCGGCTAATTGTTTCGGGCAACCACATTGCAGACAACCCATAGGCCCTGGGACCTCTGATACTCGGTATATTCTTTGTTGGGCTTCTGGGGAAAAGGCTTGGGATGGCCAGCTTTGCAAGTAATTGGCTGCAGTGCTGAAGCAAAGCCCGAGACATTCTACCTGCTACAGCGGCACCTGGGTTGGCCCGCCATCTGAGTTTTTAAAGGAATGCAGCTGCTTCCACCTCAACAGAGCCCAGCTTAAGTAGCTACTTGAGCATCGACTGACACTTACGGAACAGTAACAGAGGTCTACAGTAGCGGAGGATGCATAGCGAATAGTTGCACAAGGCCTTTATGCCACTGGTGACTCCTCGCCATGCAATTATTGTCGAATCGGACGACCGAGCACTACCCTCGTGCGCTCCTTAGACGCTGAGGCTTCCCGTGAAGCCACGAAACATTCCAAAGGCAACTGGGTAAGATAACCAGGAAGAATCCTAGTCAAGCAATTCTTCATCCATGCTGCCTTCATCGCACATGAAATCTAACTCCTCCGCCTCAAAAGCCTTTACAGACTGCAGCAAAAGCCAAAGACGTGGACAGCTGACCAATCACCTCCACCACTTTGTGGCTTCAATTAACGCATACAGCCCATAGGGATGATGAATATAGGGCGTTGCAAATCCGCACAGCGCAAAATTCGCGCAAGGGCAGTGCAAGTGCTTGATTCGTCTTCCCCTCTCCTCTTAGGCTTACCGGCTGCCAAATTTGCAGAACGTTGTCTTCAGAAGCAGACGCAATAACCTGTAGAGTAACGGAAATAACGCACCTAGAGAACTCGACGCACACCCAGGTATAGATTTGTGAGGCAAATGGTGGACACGACCGCAGTTGTTTTCCCACCCATGGAAACTTGTCTCCCAATGGGTTCCAGTCGATCTCCGTAATACCCGCAACGTGGCCCCCGTGAACAAATATCACTTCAGGCGCGCCTTCTTCCGCTTCTTCCGGAGACTGTTCGGCGCCGATCAACGAACAGTCAAATATCCGAACGAAGCGGTCAGTTGTACCTGCAGCAACGGCATGAGAATTCGATGCGGATGGCAGGTCACAACTGCATGCAGGACAGATTTCTGCACCCAAGGGCAAAGCACTAGGCACTGACAGCAAACACAACGCCTACTGTGTACCTGCAGCGAGCACAGCCTTGTTTTGTGGATGCCACTTAAGACTTGTTAGAGCTTCGTTCTCCAGGTAGAGCAGTCGGTGGGCTGGTCGGCGCAGGTCTCGGAAGTCCCATACACTCACTCCCTGCAAACAGCAGCGGCGGAAGCGCAGGTGCACAACCTTTTTCTCACACAGCTTATTATTTTATACCCCAACGGGGGGCAACTGAAGTTTACACAACTAGTGTACACAGCGAAGCACGAGCTTTCAGTTTCTTCGAAGTCACCGTTCCTACGAACCGCGTCAGCTCCTCCAGTAGCGAAGACGTTAGGGGCCAAGGGGTTCAGAGCCAACACGTTGGCGCACGAATGGTTGCAGGGTTGCTGCAAAATACGCACAAAAATGCCGGCAGGAGAAAGACGGCAAAAATTCGTGTCAAACAACCGCCATAACCCCAATCCTGCAAGCTGGCACTCCCTCAAACTGTCTATAGACACTCTCTACTGCTTCTTCGAGACTGCATTGTTAACGGAAATTACGCACCCGGTGAACCGGCAGCGTGCCCGCTCGCAAGTCCCACCTTGAAAGCACATGCAACAAGAAATAAACATTACGTTTGAAGTTGTCTGACAACTCCAAGCGCATGATGAGGCGAATCCACGTACGCATCTCAACGGCTACCAAACTGTTTATGGGAATCCCGCAAAGCGAGCTTACATGTTTAGCTCCCCATCGTCGCCTACTGCCACGATTACCTCTCCCGCGTCATCTCCGCGTTTCCACGCCACATCCTGCACGAAAGCGCCCGTACTTCCCATCAAGCAGTGCATTCCTCCAACACAGTTTCACTCGCAAGCGAAAAACGCTTGACTACGCTGCGTATATTACTGCCCCTGTTTTCCCCCTTTCTGGATTCGCTCCATACCTGCAGTGCTCTGCGATTAACTGACGCCACCAGCCGGTGTGTAGGACTTAAGCATTTGTCTTTTACGCCTACGCCATTCATACCACAAACTGACAAAAACTTCCCATGAGATCACTGCAACACAGTTGTCGTCCGTCCGCAAGGCAGCACATCCAGACTGCAGAGGGGCAGACGAAACAGCAGCAGCGGTAACTCACAAGATGCGCCCGTATCCCAAATACACACAAGGCCATCGTCACCTGAAGAAGCCAGCCATCCTTCTCGTGTCGGACTCCACTCCAATCCCCACCTGCAGCGGATGCCACACGCAGTCTAACGCTTACTAAAAGCGCATTGTAAGCGAGCCCCTCACCCGCCTGCTGCCATGTAAGGCCCCCATCTCTCTCACCCTTGAGTCGTATGGCCTGTCAGAATGAGCTCTGCGTCGGTGGCCATCTGGTTCCGCTGTGGAGCGCTTTGGCTATCCTCAGATTCCACGTCCGAGGTGCATAGCGCAGGGCCGAACTTGCAGGAGTCGAACAGATAAACTGAGAGAAAACATTGAACAAAAAAACGCCGTACCTTCACACTTCTAAGAGCCGTTCCGGTGCAGGCAGAACGCATACGGGATTTGCAATATGTACAGGTTGTTGAGAGGTGAGAAGTGTAGATCCACCGGGCAAAAGGCAGCAGTTGACACTTACCGCAACCATCGTTAGCCTTGCTCGCTATGAGAGTGTCATTTCCATGAAAAACGCGAGCCCTGTAAAGTAACAGTGATCATCAGCATTCGCGTTGAGAGCCAGCCGATGAAGAACCAATCAACGAAGCTGAAGACAACCTCCCCGTGGCACGTCAATTGGTGGCTAGACGGCGTCCCCAAAGTTAATACCTGTTGCTCTCGCCTTCATGAGGGATGCGGGCAGTAATGGTGAACTTCCGGGTGTCCTCATCGCCGAATTCAAAGCCTTGGTAGTCTGTTAGACAATAGCAGTTCAGTTTCATGCACACCCGCCATTCCCTCGCCTGGCCAGCAGCAACCGCTGATTCAGCGTGCTTTTGAACGATGCATGCAGCAGGGGAAAAGTGCGATGCTATAAAGTTAATGCATTAGCCTTGCCTTGTCTTTGTTCGTAGTGGAGTCCAGTAGCGTCAATAGGTTCGGACGGCAAGCTGACCTGCGACGACGCAGAAAATAGTGGCAGTGTACGTCACGCTGCCATTGCACCGCAGTAGAGTAAGGATCTACCAACGGCTGTGCTGGTATTCCACTACTGTGTCCGACAACGCCAAGTCACCTCCATGAGTAACAAATAATTCGAGGCGCCTCCACTTGTGTGTGTGGACAGGAGTAACGTCTGCCCTATTTCTCCGTTAGAGCGCCTGTAGAGAAATTCACACATCAGCAGTTCTCATAGTTCGTTGATGGCAACGGGGCAATTCTCAGCGGCCCCAGGTGGACGGAAATATTGCGACACAGAAGGGTTCGCCTCCTGTCGGCGAAAGGAAACGCAGAGTATGCTGGGGTAATATCGATGCTGTGTGGAAGACGTACGGATTGGATGAGTGCAACCACTGGACAGATAGCGTCGGCCACTCCAAGATGTGCGACATGATGTGTCTGTACAATAGCATGCAGTTGCTTTGCCAGTTTCGGTGGCTGACACGCAATGAGGTTGTGGGTGTGCCCGAAGAGGACTGCGGTGCCGCTGTCGTCGGCAATGTCGGCCATTCCTCTCTACTCATCGAGGTCCCAGCGGGCAGCTGAGAGCTCTTGGGCCCTGCAGATACCTTTTTGCAACGGTTGCTTTCATTTGTGGGGGAAGTGGCTCGAGAGGCCGTTGATGCTGCCACACATGGTGTTGCATCCCCAGCAGCAAACGTCACTGAACCGCCTCGCGAGCGCCTGCGACTTAATGGCTGCAACGGGCCGCTGCCGGCAGCTGCAACAGCCGCTGATACTCCTGACTGTTTTCCCTGCCGGTGTTTCGCTGCTTCGATCTTCGCCTGCCGCGGCAGCCCACAACTGCCAGCCCCCAAGCAAGACTTCTTGATAGAGAGTGCGCGCTGTCTGGAAGTACCTGTGGCTGCAGACGCGGTCGTGCCCTCAGAAGTCCCGCAGGCATCGACGACCGTCGGAGGAGACGCCGGTTCCGTCCTAGTTCTAGACATCCCCAAAGCCTCGCGAAGATAGACCACAGCCAATATATGCGCTGCTATCCAATCATTTATTCGCCAATATGAGCGGAAAGCTACAAGGCGTCGATCTGCCTGCAAACAAAGCCTATTCGCTTCCCCCTATGGACTGCAGCAGTGCTGTCAATGTGTTATTTTGCGCCCCTAAAAGCCCATCCTCCCTCATGCCGCGACAAGGACCATCAGGAGAGTAGCTTGAGCCGTGGGCTTCGTAGCTCGCTAGGGAATGTCCGACCAGTGGCTTAAATTACGGCCCCAAGGAAGACGTACGCCGGTCCCTAGCTGTCCTGTATCGGAAAGTATAGCAGGTGTTCTATGAAGAGCAGCCCATCTCCTGTATGGGGACTGAAGAAGCGAACACAAGAACCGAACAGTTGTAGTGCCCTAGTGCCCACTCAGCTGGACCACCATTGAAGACCAGTCGTTCCAGTCATCGCAAGTGGGTCTTAATCACGTAACTGCAACATGATGCAGGAAAGGAGGAGTACTGCGAAAGAGATCATAAGGAGAGGATCCAGCCGGCCGCTGGGTCCCCGTCGCATGCATATAGGACAACGACTGTTAGAGGGCCGTGCAGACAGCAGCTTCTGCTTCTTCTGCTGGAAGTGCAGTAACGTCTGCTAATTGCTGAAGGTTTTTCCCATTTGTAATTTCTACGTGTTTTGAAAATCTCGGAAACGGGGGGGCCAACGGGTGGTAGGAAGAGGCCACATCCGCGTGCTTGGTGCCCGGGGAGCCCACCATACACACTTGTGACGTAGCTGACCCAGTTACAAGCACTGGCAGACTGCGAATTTGGCCCCAAATAGAGTCAAGCAACCAGGGGAGCCAGTAAGAAACAATTGTGCAGGCTAGTCTCCACTACACCCCGGCAACTGCTGGATGTGCAGAAGCGGTGGGGAAGGCGTTAGCCCAACGTATTGGTGCATGCGCTCTGCCCATTTGTGAACTGAGATAGTTAATTAGTAATAGGCCTTATCATCTATAGTGTGAGGTTATTGTGCCCACGCGGATGGAAGCGCAGTGCAACGTGTCGCTCCCCGGCCACCCACAGACGGCCATTCGCCTACTCGCCCCCCGGCCTATCGTTGGGTAGCATGTGATCCTAATACGGGCAAATTGTGCGGGGAAGTAATTTAGGGGGCCTCAAACGAGCAAGGTGGAGCTAGCACCTCGCCCATTCCATGGAGGCCGGGCATTCAGCAACGATGATCCGCACTGGAAGGTGCGTGCTGACTGCACAAATGGCCGGTGCCTTGCACTGCATGGGCTGTGCACGTACAATTGTTTAATTCATTCATTTGCATCACTGGAGTCCCACGTCGCTATGCGTGAACTTAGCGCTGAGGGTCGCTGTAGGCCAGCGACGTGAGACGTCCGCGCACCCGCTGCCCATTGAACCCACTTCTCTCTGGACGGCGCCACGGCCCCAATAAACTCCGAGAGACCAGTGTGAAATGCTGCAACCTGAGTAGTCAAGTGCAGAAACGCAGAGCCACCACTTAGAAGCCCTCCAGTACCCACAGTCGCCACAGTCACGCATATCTGCTGGGAGGACCTTTGCCTCACTGGTAGCGAACTCACCAGCCTACGCACATCAACCTGTAATGTGATGGGCAGAACTTCTGCAAGTACGGTGCGCCTAGAGCCGCAGCCAGTTGACGGTCCTTCTAGCGCGTCAAGATGTGAATCACCCGGCTGGCCAGCTAGTTGCGGAGCCCTCAGTTGCAGGCTTGCGAAGGCAACAGCTGATCCCGGCAGCACAAGGCCACCCAATACCAGGAACTTGAAGGCAGTTATGCGCGCACTCAAGGCATCTGGCCGACGAATTTGGTAGGCAATGTCAGCGTACCGCCGCGCCACCACTCGTTCTATTGATCGCGCGGCGCGCCATCCCCAAAAGCCCGTCAACAACCCAGCTGCCAAAGTCAGGTACTTGAGCGGATGTCCTTTTTGCTGAATAGGCAGTAAAGTGTGCCCTGCAGAAAGCGATTCTGGTGGATCCCTTTCGTTACTCGTCCGAGTTGGTCGAAAGAGCGCAGCCAGTGCAGCAAGCTGCTCTGATAAGCCAGAGATAAAGGCTGCCTTCTTGGCACTGTCTGAAGCACTAGTGAAACCTCCAAGATCCGTACTATTTGCTGCAGGCGGGAAACTTACAGGCTCGAGGAGGTGTCCCACGCTGTCTTCGCTCCGGCCTCGCACGTTTTCTGCCGGGGTACGTGCGACCTCAACCATCGCATTGCTGTTGCAGGACCCCGTCCCTGCCTCCAAGCTCATTGTGCTGCCTCTTCAAGAGTTGCACAGTGCCTGCCCATAGCGAGATACCATCAGTCTTGGAATCATTTGCCGGAGGTTACTGCGAGTCCTAACTGATTACTTCTCCCCGTACATGCCCCTGTCCCTGGAGCGACGATAACCCCCTCCAACGAATAACATCATCAGACTGTCCTGGTTAGCCTAAATACTTTCAAGGTGCCGCATGTAGGGCAGAATGTCGAGCGCTAGTCAAAGAATTTCAACACCGCAGCAGGGGATCGTGGGGAGGCAGTCCAGTAGGGATGCAATCCAAAAGACCGCCAAAGTATTGCAATTGAAACAAAGGCCAGGAGTTTCCTACACTATATCAGGGGTTAAACGGCAAGCAGAACCGCATCGCTCTTTTGGAGCCCACAAACGCATGCATGCGCTCGCAAGAGCGGCAGTATTTGGGTCCGGCATACCGTGTGTGCCGACGTTCCTATGGGTTTTCGATGAAGCGCTGGAACAATGGATTCATGTTGTCCACGAAAAATACGGTGTTGAATTGCTCAATTAAGCTGATATTTCTGCCTACAGGCCAGCCTTGGGTAGCTGGTTTAACGCCAACCGTGGCGGAACGCAGTAGTGGCAACTGACTCTTGGGAAGACGGGCGGCAGATTGCCCAATATGCCATTCGTGGAAATTTCCTTGAAATAGCGGACTTTCATGAACGCAGCTGACGTCAATCGGTAAATCCTACCAGAGGGTCGCGGCTACGGGAGGATTCGTTGGTCCAGGATTGTTTCGGTCTCTGAGTTCCGTTTCACGCGAAATGTTGAAGCAGTACGCTGCCTGACATAGAATATTGTTTTGGAGCAACCGATGAAACCATAGGGCCGGGGACTCTCCTTGGAGGACACTGTGGAGTTCGCGGGAGGTGTGCATTATAGTGCTTGCCTGCTTTCCCCTCCGCTGGCGACGCCATCCAGCTCCTTCCTCTTGACGAACATTATATCGTCACGAGGTTGTATAGTGGCAGCGTAGGACTTGTGCCGCTCCTCTATATCGCAGCGCGCGTCGTTGGCGCCATTACCTGCAGAATATGAAGACTTCAAATGCTTTGATCCAACAGCTGCTCAGGGCAGAGGAGGAAGCGGAGCAGATTGTGCACAAGGCAAGAGAAAGTAAGGTGCACCTGAGCGTCTCTTCTCAGCAAGTTGTCAGATCTTGTGCAATATCTCAATAAGCTCTGGGGTCATGCTAATAGTTCCAAATTTTTACCGTGTTGGAGTAAATACCTGTCGTTGATAACGTCCTATACAACTGGTGAGAAATGCATGACCGGTGTACAATGTTTGTTCCGTTATCGCAAGTGGAAACTTCCGTGTGTTGCTGTTCTGCAGATCGTGTTAGGATGCTAAAGGATGCACGCGCATCCGCAGAGGAGGAGCTCAAAGCATTTCGCCAAAAGGAGGAGGAAAGGTTCAAAGTCGAAGTTGAACAGGTTAAAAGGCAGTTGCACATTTCTAGACCTTGAAACTCAGACCTTTTCTTCTTGGTTAAGTGGTGGCTCTCCCCCAGAGCAAAGGAAGCGGAAAGCAGTCTGTTACGGTACACTGCGCCATTGCGGATTTCCTGCATATTTGCTGGATCTGTGGTTGTGTGTCTCCTCAGCGCCTCGGCCAGGACGATTCTCTGACGAACGAGCTAGCAGACAGGACGAAGGCGGACATTGAAATTATCAAGAAAGATTACATCGCAAACAAAGATGGAGTCCTAGCGTTTATCAGTGGAAAAGTCCTGGATGTGGACACTGTTATCGGGGAAAAGAAAGTCGCCATACTGCGCAATTATGCAGAACGCGGAGTGGACCCATAACATGGTTGGGCTATTGTGTTTCCTGTGCTGTGTATTTATTATAAATATTTATTATATATATGATGCTGACGCTTCGCCCTGTAGACTGGAGCAGTTGAGCAGCTTGTTCAGGGGCATTCGGGTGAAAACATTTGGGTGGATCAGCACTAGCGAGCTGCGTTGGGACATCCTTCACGGCTCCACGTAATAAGACAAGGTCTGTGAGCTCGATAGCACTGACCCATATGGCTCTATTTGCGATGACTTAGGACCTTCAGAGGGCAACGGCAAAGCCGCGTCTTTTCTTGCGCCAGCGCGTCCACTGATTGTTATTATTAGAAGGATTTTCAACGCGTTGATGGGACAGTGTTTTCCGCAAAGGAACGGCATAGCGAAGAATTCCATTTAACTCTTTGAGCAATAGTTCAGTGCATATATTTTTAACCCAAGCACGTGCTTGCAGTAGTGTCCAGGCAACCCGACTCATCGAACATGTACAATTTGGACACACAAGTAGTACTAGGGACTGCACCACACGCTAGTCGCGTTACGTAGACATTCGAAACGGAACCAGTCCGCCGGGGCGTACGGTTATTAGTGGATTGGTAGGTCTGAGCCTCGTTTCCGCTTTAACTAGCGCCGGGCATTCCTTAACTCTGGCTGTCAGTAGGACGAGAGATTATGGGGGATTTCCACGAACGACTGCATCGTTGATTGGACGGACGTCGATCTTATTGTAGTAGCCGCCATCTACAAATGCCGGTTGTTCTCATTCGCGTTCATTGGTGGTTTTGTCTCCTCTCAGTAGTGTTTGCCTTTCTCGGGAGGAGCAGGAAGGGTGAACGGGCGCTCATGGCTGAGAGGAAGTCCTCCAGAACTCGCTCACCTTCAGCTATCAGTGCAAGGAAACACAGAAGTTGCAATACTGAACAGGAGGCAAGAGACCGGTTGGTCCCCTCTCCCGGCTTGTCGTACATGTCAAATAAGCAATTTCATGCAGCCCCCATAGTTGTGGGGTGCAACCTCGGCTATTGGCCCTGGATTTAACAGGAGCAGTACACAATAAATCGATTGCCCTAATCGCGGTGGCCGTATGCAGATATCCGACAGCGCCGGCTGCCTTTGACCCCGAGAACCGCAACAGTCCCTCTAGCGATCGACAAGCGCGTGAAATAAGACATCGTCGGTTCCTTAGAGCCCATGCTCACTAAGTTCCTCCTACTTCTGAATTGTTAGGGTTGGTGCAGAGAGAGTCGGGGTGTCATATAGGGGCGTGTGTCTGCCCCCCTGCCCGATAGCGGCAACAACAGGTCTCGTAGCAGTGTGCTTCAAAGGGACTCGCTGTGCCCGGACACTCAGAAAGGAGAGTATTTTCTGTCATGAAGCATTAGTTTGTATGGTGTTTTAGATGGAAGTTATCCGTGGGTGCGAAAATAATAACGGAAACTGGCGAAGTACAGCCCCGGACCAGGCCGCTCTCTCAGTGCTCGAATTCCACCTTTCCAAGCTCCCAGCAGCCGATGGCAATTATATTTTCATATAGAATGTCTCAAGCTCCTTCTCATTCCCAAGGGGGAATAATGAGGGTATACCATAGACAATGCGCCAGTTCTGTAAGCAGTTCAGTCAGATTTTGTTTTGCTCTAGTTGCCGATCGTATGTTCACCCACTTCCGACTACTTGGAGCAACGTAGTTATGGTATATTGGGGAGAAACTTCTAGGCGGTATTCTCTGATGTCTCCCGTGCCGAGCTTCTGAACACTGCACGGCTTTTGTCCGATGAGCGCACCGTAAGCCCTGGTGATGGTAGCTGTAAATACTTACAGCCGTTCATGTGGACAAGACTATAATATGAGGAAGCGGAGGCCTGCTCACAGCGTCGGATACAGGCTCGTTACG